>JZLH01S0447303.1:81241-99442 GCA_001188425.1 Eucidaris tribuloides
TCTGTGTCAGACAAATTTTGAATGATTACAATCTCTGATATATGATTTACCCTAATGAAAGGATGTATTTCATAGTAAATGACTGAAAAATATATTTCATTTGTCAATTTACATGCTCTCACCAACATTCCCTACGGCCGTGTTGGACATATAACCTTACCAAGTTAGCAGCAATTTATTTTCTAAGCAAGTAAAGCAAAAGCTCCCCTTAATTATACTACTCAGTAATCCAGTTTTTCCTTAATTTTGTAATCTGTTCTCTGAAATTTAGATGAATTTGCGAGAAAACTGCAATTAAGTAGATTTAGCAAGTCACGGAACATTACACTACGAGCAAATAGTGCGGTCAGTGCACAACGAATATACGTTAGATTGACAAACCTAGACAAATGAATTGTATGTTTGTAGATCAATGAAGATTGTATTGAGGATTCGGAAAGACAAATGACTTACAAGAATTTAACACATAAGACATTTATTGTCAATGCATGTAACTCAAAAGTTTAATACCAATGAATATGCAATATGAACTGAACTGTTTCTTCGAAGATAATGTAAATTTACATACGTTTACAAATAGCTTGATGACAAAATATAACGTAACCGTAAGTTTGACTAATAAGAACTTTACGACTGATAAAATACAATATCTTAAATTGGAAAGCAATGCATGTTATAATCTAGAAAGTTTTCAAAAAAGATACACAACTATATGAGTAGTTTCTTTTAACAGAAAATGATCTCCGATGTCTCAGATTCTGTCCATGTCACTTTAAAAAAGTTTCTTTTTATAACTTTTCTCTGCCTCTTATAGTTCAGTGGTCTTACGCTTATTAACCAAAGTTTAACCTGTTAATCCTACAAAATTAATGTTAAGAAATTAATTGGAATCTATCAAAAAAGTGTGACGGATGAACAAATGGATAAACTCTTAAACCAGAATACATTTGTCTGCCAATAGTGAAATATAATTACAAAAAACTGACCAAACTTGTAAGACATACCCGAAAAAAGGTTAGTTTCCAGCTTTGAAAACAGTTGTAAGTACATTTGATGATTCTTGTTGGAAGACGATTCTATGAAACTGTTGTCATAAGTACTTCAACACAGACTTTGCAAAAAGAAAATACGGTTTTGAAAAACGTTCTGACTGTGCCTCACTCTAACAATCTTTTGTTTGAAGACTGTTTTACTTAATTATACCCATAAACACTTCAAAATAGACTTATCACTTGCTTATAGATGCAAAAGACATTTCCAAACAAAAAGGTCCTTTTTCATTTTTCAAAAAAGTTACGAGTGCACTTCGCTGCAAGATTCTTTTGATTGAACATCTTTCTATCAAATTGTATTTATAAATACCTTAAAACAGACTTTCTGAAAAGAAGTTGGGAGTGCGCCTCACACTAAATTTCTTCTTTTTAAATATCATTTTCACTATACTGCAGCACAATTAAAGATAGAAATACATATTTCCCAAAAAGTTCGTTTTATTTCTGAAAAAAGTTATAGTGCACTTTATTCTAGAACTCATCTGTTTCAAGACATTTCTACTCCATTAATATTCATAAAAACGCAGACGTATAGGTAGAAAACTCACATGTCTGAATAAAAAGTTCTCAGTTCACATCACCAATTTAAAGCGTGTCTCAAAAAAACTGTGCAAGTGAAAAAACACCCTCTTTGGCAATTAGAAAATACTACTCGTGACATGATCTTAACATCATCGTCAGGAGCAAGGTCTTAGCTTTCAAATACCGTTAGTTTAGTTCAAATCGCTTGTAAAATTGACACAATTGTGATTCTACCATTCTGTTGTTTACACAATACCTTGAAATTGAAACAAGCAAATTCAACAAAACAAATGGCATTTGAAAGCTAAAACTACGCTCCTGACGGTGATGTAAGCATCATGTCACCAGGGTATTGTCTCATTGCTGAAGAGGGCGCTTTTCACTTGCAATTTTTTGAGACATGCTGCAACACGTCACAAAAATTGTTCAAGGGAAAAGCGCCCTTTTTGACAGTTAGAAAATACTGATGTGACACATGTTAACGTCAACATTAAGGGCAACTTCTTAGCTTTAAGATGCTGTTTGGTTTGTTGAATTTGCTGTTTTTGATCTCGAGATATTCTGATAAATAACAAACGGTGAATCCACATTGTGCACTTTTACGCGAAGAGGCCGATGCTGATTTAATTGCTGTAGTAAAAGGCACATTTGCGATTTCACCCTTCTGTAAAACTAAACATGCTCAGGATTAAAACAAGCAAACTGAACAGAACAAACGGCATTTGAAAACTAGGACTATGCCCTTGATGGTGATGTAAGCATGACGTCACATAAATGTTCTTATCATTACCTAAGAGGGCACTTTTGACTTGCACAATTATTTTTGAGACACACTGTATAATCATAAATAATTCACCCACATAGTTATAGGTGAAGGACATTTGTGAAAATTAGTTCATTGACGTATGATCCCTGACCATTCAAAGATTTGGTCCAAAGTAAAAGGTTTGTGTCCTGCCCTTTTGTTTCACCCTTAGTCCTTGTTTCTGTACAATTTCTCGTTTTGTTGTTTTTCCCCAATAGCCGAACAGATAAATGGACGATTAATCCGAAACATAATGCCCTTTACCATGTTTACTGCACCATTCGAATTAAAAGTGACACCTGAGGTGGCACAAGAGTAACACAATTTTCCCATTTAATCTAGACTTCGGCTCTTCTTCTTTCCGGAACACTGCGTTCAAGGTGTCGTTTTGGTAGACTCGTGAGCACCCAACAGTCTCCAATATACATATTGGCTGAACGCGGGAACATGGGCCTGACTCATCGTGATGGGTAGGATGTGTGGAACGCCTGCCGTCAAACAATCTGCAGTCTGATGATACAATATAGAAAGGAATTTCTAAGACTTTGGTTATAGGAATGACGCTTAAACATCAAAAATACTTCCAGGCAACTCGTAACTAACAACAAGACGGTTGATATTCACCCCGCAGCGGGTTGCGCAATTGTACGTTTATGACGCACAATATCACGAAGCGGGTTACCCAAGAAAAAAATTATCACAGGGTTCCCTGCTGTTGTTAACTGTAACTCAAATTTTCCGTTGTGGTCCCAAAATTTTGGGGAATGCAAGGAAAATAAAACACTGCGTAACCGCATTTCGTCTCAACCTGCGATGACTTCTCCCGATGTCACCAGCTGTCATTTCTTGTGTAGATTGATTTTGTCTAATCACCCACAGTAAATGGATTCTTTGGAGATTTCATGTTTTAAGTTGTCATTTGATTCTGACATTAATAGACACCCCATGACTAATCCGCAAGGACAGTGACAAATTTCGGGGTATCTGTAGCATACGTAAATCACAGTACGCGGGACTAAGCCACCCAGGTAGGCTTGATAAGGTCAGGAAGGACCACACTCTTACTTGCCATTATACACCAACAAATTTGCTTCGGAATGCTGTTATAGTTTGCCAATTTAATGTACAATAGAATAATAATAATATGGCGAAACAAATGAAAAGTAAACAAACTTACCGATTCGAATTTGACGCCATTTGCTGGAATTTTCCCCCGGGTCGCTTCCTCGCGATCAATGTCATATACGTAAGGCAGCTGGCGTGTATTTTAAACCCGCATACGTAATGTGCGTGGGAGTAACACTCCCATGTAACACTCCTTCTGATTGGCCACTGGCATAGGGGTATCGAATGAAAAATTTGTTTTCTGTTGACAACTGCGGGGTATATATACACTTCCTATTATTTAATGTAGTATTTCAAGAAAGGAATGACGGATTTCTTTAAAACTTGAAACAGGGTTCACCACAGGTATGTGAATTAAGTAAATCTTTAGTCAAAATGTAAAAGGTCAAAAATTACTTTGAGTATTAAGTGTGCTACCAATTTACTTTGTTTACTACCATGTATCAAAATTGAGATGATTTCTTTCAACCCACACTCCTTTCAGACTAGAGAGTTTTCGTATCGATATACGACGTATATCTATGAATGGATATAACACATTTTTATTTGACTGAATGCAAACCATATACTTCGCATATGGTTTGAGCATCGTTTCGTTTGATGATCCTATATCCATACGACTTAGGCCTATGTTTGTGAATGCTCAGAATCCAAACATTTTTTAAGTCGGGTGATATATTCGCCGCGCGCGCTCAGCTACATGCGGCCCGATCGCGGCTTACACTCGACCTCTACCCGCGAAAGTATTGCGCAAAGTACTGCGCACGGAACCAAAGAGATCATACATATTCACCACCAGCCATGAAACATCGACTATGTGACAGGGGCGGCGCGAGAGGGCGGGGAGGGGGGGGGCGCTACCCTATTTTTTAAAAGTTATTTTACTATTTTTCGAAAACTTCTCCCTCTCTTGTGGTTGATTTGGCTGGTAAAAAAAATGAAAATATTGACGGCAAAAATGCCTTTCGTCATTATCGGCCCCCTGCCCCCCGCTTGTCGGATGACGTTTGGCTTGTAGTGTGGCTAGTAAAAAAAAAATCTTGCAGGCAAAAATTTTCCTGACGGATGTCGCCCCTCCTAAGATTTAAACCCTGTATGGCGCAGCCCTTGATGTGTGTGCTGTAGGTTTGAATGTTGTTATATGATCATTCTATAAGAGGACGTTGTGTCTCAATAATCTCATATTAATACATCGTAATATAGGTCTTGTGAATATAGGATAATTCGGTGTGTCTGAAAACGCTACAAGCTGAAGTACAGTATAGACTGATAGCCACAATATATATTTCACGTTTTCACATATCATATCTATTTCTAATATAGAAATCCATATCGCTTACACGCATATTATATCACATATAATACAAATAATAATATCCGCTACCAAACCAGATAATTATTACACAACATGTTTATAAGTACCATACAATGCAAGATAACATGGAATTGATTATAATCACATAACACTTATTACTCAATTAAGGTAAGACGGCATGATATACATAATTTGTGTTTCATGATATGTTAAACCTCCCTCCTCATTATAATAGGTCGCTTTTCCGGCAAACGGCCCAAGCATATGTTCCTGGCAAAACGGCCTTAACAGTAAATTTTCTCTTATTTGACTCCTCTTATTAGAAAGAAAACCAATCCACTGGTCTTGCAAATTAAAGACCTGTAAGCAGCCTGTCATTTGTGTCCAAACTGTTTGAGAGAGCGGTGTGTGAGCAGCTGAATCAGTTGTGTGAATGCAATATGCATCCTTAGTTTCAATAAGCTCACAGGGAAATCGCAGTACCAAACAGCCCTCTTCAAAATGAATTATATACATATGTATATATACAGTGTGTATCAAGAAAAGTAGACACTTAGAAAAAAAATTATTGCACAAAAATTCCACGATCTTGAGATTATTTTGCTATATGAATATTTTACCTTGGACCTCAGCTATCTGATGACAATGTTTGTATTGAAAGTATTTCACGCCTGAGTGGGCACAACCCACTTTTGTCCAATCGGCCAAAAATGCATTTGCGCACAGAATTGTGTTCTTATAGTCAATGTTTAATGTCTCACAGACCGGTGCTGCAGAAGCTCTCAACTGATGCGCACTAGTATTGAATTCTCAGCATGCTCAGAGAAGAGCTAATATCAATTCTGTGACAAGAAAGACAAAAATAAAGCAATGATTCAGATACAACATAATAAAAAAGAAGAAAATTATATTTTTAGGAAGTCAATTCACAGTTCATCTTGCAAACATGACATTTTCTTCTTTTTTAGTGGGGTGTCTCTGAATCGTTGCTTCATTTTTTGTCTTTCTTGTCACAGAACTGATATCAGCTCTTCTCTGAGCATGCTGAGGAGTCAATACTCGTGCACATCATTTGAAATCTTCTGCAGCATCGGTCTGCAAGGCATTAGACATTGACTATTAGAACACAATTCTGCGCGCAAATGCATTTTTGGCAGATTGGGCAAAAGTGGGCTGTGCTTACTCATGCGTGAAATAATTTCAATACCAACAGGACATGTATGCTGAAATAGAAATGTTCTGGTTTTGCATGACAAGGATTCTGCATTCAACACAGTTTCCCACGAAGTCCTTATTGATCGTTTAAGATGTAAGATCGGGAGTATCGGACATCGCATTATTCGACTGGTTTAAAGACAAAGGCTAAAATTTTGGAACTTCAATTGAAAACAAAAATAAACATCCTAACATACAAAGGTTTTGAATGTTATGGTTTTACTGGCATGGCATGCATGTTTAAACATGTAATCATCATTTACTGCTCGGCCCGAGGACAAATTAGTCAGACCTCTAACATAGTAGTTTATGGGAGGAAATAGACAAGGTCAGGAGAAGGTGACACTGGAGGATATAGATTCACACTCTGTAAAAGCCCCAAATGATATCACTTTGAAGAACAATTTTTCAGGGTTAAAATTTTAGACCTTATCAAAGACACTAAGAGCATGATAGATTATGTAGCTCAGATATTTTAAACTGTGATCATTGTTATAATGTGTCTTTAAGTCATATATATCAGGAAGAGGTCAACGCATTCAAATAAATAATCCAACATCAAATAAGTTCCATGTTACATGCACTATAGCTGTATGCAGATTGTAGAATAAACAATGTTGTATAGCAAATGTTTGTCTTCTCCATGACATCATTACAATATATGCTTGTTAGCAAATGTTTGTTTTTGTTCACGAAATGCACAAACTAGGCAAATTACTTGCGCGATAAACGTTTTATACACTTGCTGCTTAGGAAAAATTTTATACCAGATTTCATTTACAAATCTCACCAATCGAGAACTTGAATGTACACTCATGCTCATAATTATAGAATACTTTAGAGACATTTTAGAAGATGCCGTTTTCCGTGAACGGTACATCTGGGATTAATATTTGCTCACCCCAGGTGAAAATTATACATCTAAGTATTTCAGGACTTGTGGAGCCAGTTTTTAGCGTCCGACTCGAGCCGCTAAAACCTGTTTAAAAAATGGCCGGTATTCAGAATGTTGCCGAGTCACGTGGTGGTTACACGCGTTATTAGACTTGTAACAGACAATTCTGATGTTAATTTAATGATAAGTGACATTAGATTAAAAAAAATAGTTGTTTATGTTGTTTTTAATTAATTTAATTTAATACTTTTTTCATGATTTTAGGTGGATTTAAAAATATATATATATAATTGTTATTGCGCTCAAACGTATTTTTTTTTTTTACTTTAGTCATCTCATGAAATCCAAAAATTGCTTCACATACTGCGTATTTGTGAAATAAACACTTGTCTTGAAAATTTTGGACGATATAGGAGAAATAACTTAAGTTACAACAAAATATTCCATAATTCCATAATTATGAGGAGGAGTGTATTACGTGCTCCCCAAACCAGAAGGCATGATGCTAAATTTCATCTTCGACACGAAATAATGCTACACTACAAAAGAATGACTTGATGTCACGGACTGATTCTAGTGAGGCAACTTTAAACGCGTTATTAGTTAGATAATATATTAGTGGATTCCACACCATGTTACACCACCACGAAATGGACAAAATCCAACCTATCCACCACGGCTTAGAAATCCCATCTTCGTACACTAGGCCAGTTAGCATTATCGGGAACCACACAAGAAAATAAGAGATATTGATCACGCATATCGTTTTTATCCCTTTAAAGTGGCTAACATTTTCTCCATGAGCAGCTACTTGCCTTCTATGTTTCCCCGCCAGGTACACAATGTGAAGTCCAGTTGTTAGCAGAACAACAAAAACTATCGCTATGGAAACGCCGAAGAGAATAAGCATGAAACTCCATCCGCGACCCGGTGTTTTCTTCTCACAAAACACCAACGCATGCGTAGGAACTTGGAAACGGTAAACAACAACCACACCAACAAATGCAACGGATAAGGCAACCATCATGGCACAAATGAGTCTCTTCTTTGACACCAGTCGATGATAATGAAGTGGTATAACAATCATGACGTAGCGATTGGTGTTTATGGAGAGGATGATAACCAGAGATTGGAGACAGATATAAGAAATACAAGCCTGTGCGGCAAAGCACACAATTTTATTCCCTGTAATGCTCAAACCCATCCCTATGCTAGCCCCCATCATAATATCATTCAAAGCCAGTGACTTGTGCAGAAAACAATTCAATGTCAGGGAAGATGTTATTTTTTCTCAGAGTGTATAAAGTAAATAGGTTGGATACCAAAGACGAAACGAATACGACTGCCCCAAAGCAAATCACTGGAACGCTAGGTACTCCCAGGTATGTCAGGTTTGGGGAAGAGGATGCTATTTCATTTTCCTGCATGATCACCAAATCTTTCGTGCAAATGTTGAATATCCTCCAGTCATAAAACGCTGAGTGGACACTTGATACAAAATCTTCACAAACGATTGTTGAAATATTTTACATACAAGCTGTGAAAAATCAGAACACAAGAAAACTGCACGTAGAAAACATGTATATAAACGGATAAAGCCAAATTTTGGGACAACGCTAATGTTAATTTTTACGAAAATGTCTATTCATCTTTATTTTTTCCGATTGAATATTATCCATGTTCCATTCATTTGGTATAAAAATGTAACGAGGCATGATCAATGACCGCAACCAAACCAAACCTTGAAGCACGACATATTTGGTGTTATATTCCAAAGTTAGTAATCAGCTTGCTACAACGTCTTCAATTTTTAATCGAAAACAGAATATTACAGAAGCGTTATGGGTCTTCATAGAATGAAAACTTTCCCTTTGCGTTTGCAATTTTGGTTTCATTGATTTCTTTGGTAGTAACATACAGATATCTGTTTGGTTGTTTTATCTTCTTTCTTCTTCTTCTTCTTCTTCTTCTTCTTCTTCTTCTTCTTCTTCTTCTTCCTCCTCCTCCTCCTTCTCCACTTCTACTTCTTTTTCTTCTCACTTTTCTTCATTTCCGCTGTCTTCGGTTATCTGTGCTTTTTTAGGATTGGAAGGTTTTCCCGTTATTCAGAGAGGGACATGATATCAGATTATCAGTGTAATCAGGACTAGTGTCAACTTCGTTTACAATAAAACAAAAACAAAAACAAAAACAAACCCAAAAACTTACCTTAAATTTCCTTCAACAACACGTATTTGTAATGCGCGGTAATGCAGTGACGAGAAGTCCACGCGTTCCTTCGATAGAGCATCCAATACCTCACATGTACGTGGGTAGATTGATAAAGAAGTTGTATCTGGAAGTTCATTTTGAAGTACAAGATCAACTAGTTGATCTTTTGCGACAGAAAAAGATAGCATACACGTCGCTCAATTTCTTTGACATCAATTAGACCAAAATGAATCTTGTGAAACGTACTACCAACCAGGTCTGCAGATGTTTACTTTGTAGGGAATAATCATGCCTAATAACCAGGTAAAAGAGATTGTGACAGGTTAGAGAATTACAGGTTTATTACTTTCCAGCCGTAGGTAGGGCAGACTTAATTAAAATGTCATCTTCCCAAGGAACCGGGGAAATTTGACATGGAGTAGATTGAGTCGTCGTTATCAATCTGCCAGAAACTATTACACTCTTGTTGTTGTTGTTGTTTTAGTTGTTGTTGTTGTTGTTGTTGTTGTTGTTGTTGTTGTTGTATAGAATTGTTTTATCTTGCCATAGCAACGAAAAGCCAGTTAGGGTCGATGGTAATTATAGATTAATTTCATTTTTCATTTATTATTATTATTATTATTATTATTATTATTATTATTATTATTATTATTATTATTATTATTATTATTATTATTATTATTATTATTATTATTATTATTATTATTATTATTATTATTATTATTATTCATGGTTTATTCATTCACTGTATAGCAGCCAGAGGCTGAATTGCACAATAATGACAAAATTCATAATGTTCAATTACAATTTATACTGATTAAAAGTAAAGACTTGATATAATATTAGAAGCTAAAGTTATTCCATACTATACATTGTATATGCCTTAGACCGTGTTCATTGAAAAAAAATGGCTGAATCTACTATTCAAAATCTGTTGTAGTATTATACGTTCGCTTGAAGTACAGAAATTAATATCATTGCAGTATAAAAAGCACCTACTTGATGTTTGATTATAAAATATATTATGAAATTTAACAGTGAATTAAGTAAATCTGTTTCAGTAAAACTAAGAATAGAAATATACAGTCAAGATATGTAAAAGATAATATCAGGTAAGTATATATTACAATCAAAATAAAAGTATCTGTGAGGTAAGTACATGTATATTACAATCAAAATATCTGGAAGGTAAGTATATTACAGTTTTTAAATTATATATTTATTTTCAATATTGTGAATTGAGTACAATTAGCACCCGGTAAATGCAAATTGAATATGAAATATGAATAAAGACAAGTCTGTTACAGTTAAATACTCAAGTTTAAGTTAAAATGGACGGACGCGCAATAGTCAGGTAATTTCCATTTATAAAATAATTGTTTTGACCGAGATATTACTTAGATTTTATTATTATTAGGTTTGGATTACAATATTCAGTACAATTAGCGCCCGGTAAATGCAAATTAAATATGAAATATGAATAAAGACAAGTCTGTTACAGTTAAATACACAAGTTTAAGTTAAAATTTAACAGTGAATAAAGTAAATCTGTTTCAGTAGAACTAAGAATAGAGATATACAGTCAAGATATATAAAAGATAATATCAGGTAAGTATATATTACAATCGAAGTAAAAATATCTGTGAGGTAAGTGCATGTATATTACAATCAAAATCTGGAAGGTAAGTATATTACAGTTTTTTAAATTGTATATATATTTTCAATATTGTGAGTTGATATCATGTTATTACCTATCGTTAACTTAACAACAACAAACACGGAATTGGTGTTGACCTGTGCCGACATTGTACATTTGCGTATGAAGTCTTATCGATAACAGTTGTCAAGGGTTAAAGGTCATAATAACGTTGAGTATTATGGTAGTGATTTACTTTATTCACTGTCATATATCTAAATTGGGTTTACGGATTTTAAGCTTAGTTAAAGTAAAGATAAAAGGCTGGAATACGTATTTCGTATTTTCATATTTATTATTCACATGAAAATTCAGTTCGTTTACATGCGTATATTACATAGAATACAATATAGAATATACACTATTACACTCGACAATAATTACACAACATATCTTACACAGTACGACATAATGCAGGATAAAATGAAATTAATTATACCCACATACGCCTAACAGTTTTTGATGAATTAACCTGAGAGGACAGGATATATGTGTACAGTTTGATTTATTATATTCGTGTGTTTAAAATGGTTGCCAATTACAAGGTCAAACGTCACAAGTCACTTTGAGTAATATGCAGTCACTTTACTGTGGGTGATATTACTTGTTACAATAGAATGTCTACTATACAAATAGCGAAAAGTACACAAAACTGGTTGGAAGTCACAGTCTACTTTGTGTAATGTTTCGGCCATTCACTTCGTTTCCTTAAATATTTCAATATTGGGTTTTTGTGTCTGGGTATATCTTACCGCTTACATAATTTGATTTTGAATTTAGGAATCGTCAACATCAATGGTCACAGGTTATTTCTGGTAACAAGGCTTACAAAAAACTGTGGTACAGTACAGGTTAAAATTGATCTACCTTGCTCTTCGCACGTATCACGTGTGACATAGGCGAAGGTTATAACCTTCCCGTACAACGTGTGTAATTTACGAGAATAGCCGGCTTTTACGCAAAAAGTACGCGTTGAATAGATTCGTACGTAGCGCTGTTTGCATGGTCTACGCGTACTCTGCGCGAAGATAAGTGCAGTCGTGTGTGTAATTAGTGTGCTCTTATTTTGTAAGTGTCAGGGCACTGTTTCTTGGCTGGCATACTCGTCAAACGATTCAAGAATGATCATTATCACTGCCTCTTAAACAGGACCTTTTTCCAATATATGATAACGACATAACATCGGTAAATGATGAGGAGGACATTAACTCTTAAATACAATGAGAATGAAAAGGGTGTTACCAATGTCAACTCTACTAGTTTTCTTTTAAAAATTGACTAATCAGGTACTCGAATATAATGATTTATATCCTCCAAAAACCAGCGGGCCAGATGCTACCGGGGATGCTACATTTCATCTTGCAGCTTACACCTGTCGCAAAGGAATGACTTCAAATCACGAAATGAGTTTACCGCAGCAACTTTAAACGCACTATTAGTTAGATAATATATGAGTGGGTTCCACATCATGTTGCACCACCACGAAATCGACTCGATTAAACCAAACCACTCCGGTAAAGAAACCTCATCTTCGTACGCTAGGCTATTCACCATTATCGGAAGCCATACAAACAGATACGAAAGGTTTATTACACATGTCGTTTTTATCCCTTTGAAGTGGCTAACATTTTCTCCATGAGCTGCTACTTGTCTGCTATGTTTCCTCGCCAGGTACACAATGTGAAGTCCAGTTGTAAGTATAACAGCAAAAACTGTCGCTACAGACACGACGAGGAAAATAAGCATGGGACTCCACCCGTAACCTATTGTTTTCTCCTCACAAAATACCAAAACATATGTAGGAATCTGGAAACGGTAGACAAGAACCACAGCAACAAATACAGCGGATAAGGCAACAATCATGGCATAAATAAGTCTCTTCTTTGTCACCAGTCGATGATAATGAAGTGGTTTCACAATCATGATATAACGATTGATATTAATGGCAAGGATAATAACGAGTGATTGCAGGGAGGTGTAAGAAAGCCACGCCTGTCCGGCAAAGCACGCGATTTTATTTCCAGTAGCACTCATAGCCATTGCAAAGACAACCCCCATCATAATGTCATTCAAAGCCAGTGACTTGTGCAGAAAGCACTCAATCTCCGGGAAGATGTTATTCCTTCTCAGAGTGTATAAAGAAAATATGTTAGATACCGACGACAAAACACAGCCAAAGGCACCCAAACCAATATAACCTACATTAACTGGATTGAGAGGTCCTGTAGACGTCGGATTAGAAGTGGATGTCATTCCAATGCCCTGCATCATCGAACACTTCAGTGCAAATGTTGAATGTCCTCCAATCACAAATTGCTGGGTAGAAATTTGCTACAAAATCTGAAATGCTATGCTGACCGGATACTTATATGGGTCGAATAAAGAAGAACGATTTATAAAGAACGGCAGTTTAATGCTCAGAATCAAAATTTCTTGTGACAAACGAAGAAACTTCTTAACCCGATGGTGTTTTAAAAGTACTGGTGTGATCAAAATTTACCGACGGATCCCTGTGTAGAGCATCCAATGGCTTACATATGTGTGAAACAAAAAGGTACAGTCAAGAAATTGACTTGTGACATTAGAAAGTAATATGCAAAGCATACGGTTAGCCAGATCTCCTGACGTTTAATTTGTAAGGGACAATCATGCCTATAGTTAGCAGATAAGAGAGATTATGACAGGTTAGAAAATTACAGGTTTATTACTTTCTCGGTGTAAATGTGGAAGACTTCATCAAATTGTCATCTTCCCAGGCAATCGTAGAAGTTTGACGAGGAGTAGAATACAATGTATGCCGTTATTAATCTGTCGGGAACCATTGCACTTTTTTTTAACGGGCCGCGCCTCAAGGGGGATGGGCGCCCTTATTGTTTTCAGAGTAATGAAAAAAGGAGGAAAGTTTTTTTTAGAACATTTCTCCTCCGTAAGATATGATTTGGCCGTGAAGTTTGCGTCGGCCACTGAGGTTTCACCCTGACGCCACGCCTGCTTTTATTGTTATGCGAACAAATTTTGCGTTGCCAAAGCAACGACGAGCATGTGTGAGACAAAATAAATATCGTAATTCCATAAAAATACACCAAATGTCTGAAGTATTATCGATAATAGACAGTTATGGATCGCCGTTTTAATTTACCTTTTTGTCCACCGAAATACAAATTTCCTTTAGTCGCAATTTTTTTACTATTCATTCTGTCGAAATAACTTTTTGTTTCTTGAAAATCGGAATTTGTATGATATGCACACACACACACACACACACACACACACACACACACACACACACACACACACACACACACACACACACACACACACACACACACACACACACACACACACACACACACACACACACACACACGCACACTCACACACACTCACACATTGCTTCTATACATATGTGTAGTCGAGCACACTTGCCACGGTGTTTTGCATTAATCATATGTGAATCACATATATATCTGCAATTGTGAAACAATTATAGTTCTCAAGGAACAGATGATATTTGACGCCAAATTCATCAAAATTTGAAAGAAAATTGAATAAAAAGTAGTCAGTGTTTCTGTGTCCAATGCAATCGTATTAACTGTAATTGTGAAGCAACAGTTTTCATCCTTGATTGACGCTGCGTCAGGAGTGGCAGTTAAACTACTTTAGAAAATTGAATTAATAGCCATTAGAAGATAGAAGAGCTGTCAAAAATTATACCCGGAAATTATGCACACTCACGTTTAAATAAATGACTGGCTTTTTCTGTAAAAGTGGCCTTATTCCCTGTATACTTTGAGTATTTAACATGTCTCATTCGACTGATCATGTACATAGATTCTCTACCATTTTGCAGTCTATTTTTCCATATTTCAAATTGTTCATACCCATCACACTCTGCTCGTTTTCTTTAATGGTCTGTGATTTACAAGACATATGTACTTAATTGAATTGCAGCGCCTAATACTTTTTTTTTCGCAGGCTGAATGGTGGGTTGAGAGGGACTCTTTGTCAATTACGGTGACTTTATTTCATTGAATTAAATACTGTTTAATTCATTTTAAATATATTTAACCGTTAATTACATAAGACCAAAACAAATCATGAGAAATTATAATAATTATATAAATTAAATAATTATGCATATCCAAATTTGTATGAAACAAATAAACAAAATCAAGGTATTGTTTGGTGAAATTTGGTTATAATCATGGATGTATTTATGGATGTGTCATTTGTTTGGGCAAATTATTTTCTTCAGTTATTAGTAATGCGTATTCATACATGATAAATTAAAATTAAGATACTTTAATTATTTGCTAAGTATAACACAATTACATTTCACAATTTGATGGTAGGTAGAGTGTAACAATATATATTTACCGCCTATAATAATGTATATAATTTCGCATTACTGATAGTAAAGGAGTATAATAGTGTAACGGCATAATTTTATAGTACCGAAAGCGTAGTAACGAAAGCGTTCAATATTTAATTGGATTCATTATGATGCGTAAATAATTTTAGAGTATGATATAGTTCGTCGGTTGTCCGGCAGAAGGGCCCTATAATATGTTCCCGGCAGAAGGGCCTTAGCACTAAATGGACTCTGACATGAAAACCATTGGCTCTTTTCACATTAAATCAAAATAGTGTGATATTTTTAGATCTTTCTGTCAGTCATAAGTGCAAATATCACAGGCAACATTTCTCCAGTTAGAGAGAATTTACTATTAAGGCCCTTGTGCCGAGAGCATATGCTAGGGCTCTTCTCCCGGACAACTGACGAGTTAATAAAAATAAGCGAAAATGTGGGACTTTCAATGAAATGTAGAAGAACGTACTTTCGTACGCAGAGTTTGGTTCGATAGTACACACTAAAAAATAAAGGTGCGTACAAGGTGCAACTTTGCGGAAATAGGTGCAGAACAATTTATGCCGCGGTATTCGAGCAAATCTGCACCTCTCACGGCTGAGCGTCATCCCACTCCACCATGTTCTCAAGTTTGCACCTTTTATGTGAACATTCTGCCTCCAATAGACCACTTTCATATTTTTTTTTTCAAATTTATGGACGTTTTCTCTTCCGAAGCCCGATGACGAGCTATTTCTTTCATCTGTTTCTATGAATACAATTTCAATACTGAAAATGCAACTTGCGTACATTATTCTGTGTTTTATGTCGGACAAGCTCAGGCAAGCTATCAGGTTGTCAAGAACAACCTTTGTTTAAAACGTATACATGGAATTTGAATATAATACACAAAAAACGGCCTATAGTTCCAAGTTTGCACCTTAAAAGGGTGAAAATAATGCACCTTTATCTTCAATACAATATAATCAGATGGAAATAAACACCTCCACAGCCAGCGTGATGGCCAAGTGGGTAGAGCGTCCGCCTCACGAGCGGAAGGTCGCAGGTTCGAACTCCGGCAGGGTCATAATATATTTACGAGTTTTTAAATATTTGTAAATGTTAATAAAGTGTATTATAACGTGAATACTATAAATAGCACTCGAACACAACGAATGAATGTAAATTGCGGTTCAGACACACGCGCACACACACAGTTTGCAAGAATAATGATACTTTTTAAAATTTTCTATGGTGCAATCCTGCACCTTTCAGGTGCAATTTTGCACCTTTCAGAAATGCAAAGTTGCACCTTTAAAGGTCTTCGATGTACATTGGTCTGCACCTTTAAGGTGCAAGTTGAGCTAGCATGTATGTTTGTTTATTATTTTATGAATAATTCTGCAGTAATTTAAGTGGAAGTTGGGATTTTTTTTTTTTTTGCATTGTTAATCCTCGTTTTGTTCCTTCGCAGAAAATTTTTCATTTTGGACAAGACATCATCAGTAGTTTTAGAAATTTTAGAATAATCATAATCAATGTGACATTTCCAATTTAGAGTTTCTTCAATATGAGTAGCATAAAAATCTCAGAAGCAATATCAGAGCGAAAAATGTCAAAAGTCAAATCAATCATGCCGTAGAATATAAGTTATACTGACTAACTCTTAAAATTCTAGGTCCAGTACACTTTTTTCATAATAATTGCTTCACATTTTCTATCCACAAAATTTATCAATATATTACTTTGAATTACATGCCCTTTCGAAGATTTGAGCGAATAATTATGTTACATTTAGCTTATTTTGAGATCTCTTTTCATCAGTTTTATCCAATTATCAGCATCACTGCCTCGCCGTTAATTGCTATTAAACGTGGGCGTTCAGATATGTTATTTTCTCATTAAACCCTCACTTACCGGCCATTAACAAACTGGTACATGCTTTTGGTTGATTAAGTAAAATGTGCCAAGGTCTCTTTGATCTCATCTAGTAGAGTAGCTATTGCATTTCAGCCGGAAATAATCAAAATGTAGATCGTGCATAGGTTTGAATAGACCGAGAGGCTAATAAACATGTATTTGTATAGTGATACGTGTACATTATAAACGAAAACCTTTCAGAAGGGCGTTAATGCTAAATACATTGACAACCAGAAGGGCGTGAATGCCATTGACTTTGCACAGTGATAACGCCGTTATGGTTCTCAACCAGTTATGCGTTAACGCCCTTCTGGTTCTATACCGACGTTTTGAAGGAAATCCAAAAATAAAACCCCGAATTAGTTCGGCATATATCATTTATATTCCGAGAAGGTTTACCATAAATACAGAGGGCACTAACCTGACGATCATCCAACCTGTCACAATCTTCTTTACAAATGCTTACTAGGGGTAATTAGCCTCTACAAAGTAGTCGTCCACTGATCTGGCTACTTTTTGATCTGGTTAACTTCAACATTTAGGATCAAGTCACAATACTCTCTACCAGGGTTATAGCTAGAAAGAATTATGTGCCGGCTGTAGGAAGGAGTTGCAAGCAGAGCGAGCAAAGTGAGCATAGCGCTCCTGGGTTTCTAAATAGAAAAAAAGCATTTGGAAGCATTTATTTTACAAAACACATCTTCGGCTGAAATGTAATGATGTTTACAGCTCAAAATACACGATTTATGTAGACATTTAAACCATTTTACGGTCATTTTAAAGCTTTTCTGTGCCGGTCGAAGGACTTATAAATTCAGCTCAGTGGTGGTCGGGTTCAGTTTGTGCCGTCAACTACCGACCGGCGCCGACCGCCGTAGCCATAACCCTGCTCTCTACTCATGTGAGAAGAGGTTACAAGTCGTTGCTTCTACAGTTTCACAAGGCTTTCTTGTTCAGCTTTCCGTTGCCCATATAAAGCGTCGTGGGGTTTTTCCCCAGAGGATCCTGTACATTTCCAATAATTCCAGTACTTTAAACGCGGCACTGAGGTAAGAAGTACTTTTTTTTAATCAAAGACATTAATTTACTTTTAACGT
>JZLH01S0447458.1:344-11375 GCA_001188425.1 Eucidaris tribuloides
TATTCTGGGGCTCTACAGTACCCCCATCTGCACGATATAACGCATCTAAATGCACTTACTGATTATGCAGCCATGCTGTATATTGTAGAACAGGGTCTTCGATCCATTTTTGGATTGGGATGGCAAAAGTCAGAAAAATTTCAAAAATGTTCGACGCACTCCGTGCGCCAAAGTGTAGTATAGAACTTTGCGCGCGAAGCGCGCAGAAAAAAATGAAAATTGAATATGTTTAGTAGTATTTTGTGTATAAATTTAATGTAATGGTTTTGTTGTGTCTTGTACTAGTTTTAGACGTTTCCTTGCATTATACGTTTCATAAATTTTTCATGTTGTCAAAATTATTGGGGGATATGTTTGCCCCCCAATATTTTCATTTGGGTGGCGACCGCCCCCTTGCCACCCCAGGATCGACGCCCCTGTTGTAGAATACGCAAAGTTCTGTTACGGAGAAGGGGGCATTCTTCCCCAATAAGTGATTTTCTATATAGTTTGTTGAAGATAATAAAAGGCCACCGTGGGATAGTTGTTTTACGAAAGACACGTTTCATCACTTGAAAACAGGGGCAGCGGAACCGGGGGGGCAGGGGGGGAACTTGCCCCCCCAAATTTCGGATAGGAAAAAAATGCCCCTTTTTCAAAATGAAATGTGCCCTTTTTGAAAAAAGGCACACTTTTATAATCTATGCGTTTTCGTTCCTGAAGGAGATTCTCTTTTGTTATTTATTATATTTTTATATTATATTTATTTCTTTTTTTCATTCATTTTCTTTTTTTTTTTGCCCCGGACTGGGAGGTTACATACAACAGAGACATATCTGGGGAAAATTATGGTTAATGCGACATTCTTGTGCGTAAAAGGGGCATTTGCATTCATCTTAATCAATGGGAAGCAAAATTAGGGCCCTCCTACTGTAAAAAGAGGCACTTGGCCATCTATCTTAATGCCTCATTGCGCCCACTACCCCTCCCCATTTTACCGCTTAAGACAAATAGTTGCATTGTTATCTTAGTTAATTGCTCGTTTTGGTGTGTTAGGCCCCTACCACATACTAAAGTTATTGTTCTTTGTAATAACGCACTTTCGTCATAAAGAGTCATTTGTTTTTTTGTTACTGTTTCTATATCTCTATGTATTTTTGCCATGGCTGGGGTACCGCTCGTATAAAGAAAAAACCTTTGTTCAACGAAGAGGCCAAAAGGGCATTTGGCCTCTAACCTCGAGTGCCTCTGGTGGCAAAATTGGCCCTCTCCATCTTTTATGTGCTTTTCAAGCATGTGAAACGTGTCTTCGTGAAAACAACCATCCCACGGTGGCCTTTTAATTAATCTTCAACAAACTATATAGAAAATCACTTATTGACGCGGACAGACATGCCCCTTCCGTAACAGAACTCTTGCGTATTCTACACAGAGAGCGTCGATCTGGGGCTGGCAAGGGGCGGTCGCCACCCAAATGAAAACTATTGGGGCAAACATATCCCAATAATTTTGACAACATTGAAAAATTTGGATGGAAACGGATATAATGAAGACAATGTCGAAACTAGCTGCCAAACACAACAAAACCATTACAGTTACATATACACAAAATACTCAAACATATTCAATTTTCATTTTTTTTTCTGCGACGCTTCGTGCGCCAAAGTTCTAACTACACTTCATGCGCACGGAGAGTGCGTCGAACATTTTGAAATTTTTTTGACTTTTTGCTCATCCCAATCCAAAGAATGGATCGAAGACCCTTGTTTCTGCAATATACAGCATGGCTGCATAAGTCAGTAAGTGCATTTAGATGCGTTATATTCGTGGACGATGGCGTACTGTATAGAGCCCCAGACTAGACCACAAATAAAGCGAATTTTACAACCTAAAATCTTTTCAAATTTTCCCAAACCGATCGCTCGCTACGCCGTGCTCGGGAGTAGATATATATGTATTTAATGCTTTAATAATAAAATCCCCTTCAAAATTTTGGTGGCACTTCAGAAAAGATGGATCGATAAATAAGCGCCAGAATAGACCAACAAAACCGGAATTTTTACTACCTAAAACTGTCCAAATTCCACAAAACGCTCGCTCGCGGAGTTAGGATATAATTAGGTTTGAATATTTAGCTTGCCCTTCAAAAGATTGGGCTTAAGTTACATATTAGCGCGGAAAATTAGCTACTTCAATCAAAAAATATCTGATGGATGAAAAATATCTGTGCGTGCTCCCAATGCCCTTTTTGACACAAAAGTGCCCTTTTGGGGCTTTGCCCCCCCCGCCCCAAACGAAATTACGTATCACACCGCGGCCGTGAACGCACATAAAAGATGGAGAGGCCCAACTTGCCCCCGAGGGCACTGAGGTTAGAGGCCAAATTGCCCCTTTTGCTCTTTTCGTTGAACAACGTTATTTCTTTACGACGTACCCCAGCATGGCAAAAATACTAAGAATATAACAACAGTAACAAAGCAAACAAAATGGACCATTTGTGACGAAAGTGCAGCTGTATTACAAAAGAACATTAAGCTTCAGTATGAGGTAGGGCCGTACAAACCAAAAGAAGGACATTTAACTTAGATAACCAAAGTATCCATTATTTGTTACGGTTAATCATGGGGCAGGGGGTGGTGGGCCAATTAGGCGCATACAGATGAGATTGCCAAGTCCTTTTACAGTAGGAGGCTAATTTTGCTCCCCACTGCTTAAGATGATGCAAATGCCCTTTTTACGCACAAAATGATCCAGTTAACCAAAATTTACCAATTATGTCTTCTTTTACTGGCTAAACCATGCCCAGTCCGGGGCAAAAAAAAAAAAGAAGAAAATGAGATCGAAAAAAGATGAAAGTGACGAACATAAAATATAATAAATAAGCAAAAGAGAATCTCCTTCGGAACGAAGCACGCTGTAGATTAAAAAAGTGTGCCTTTTTTTTACAAAAGGGCACATTTCATTTTGAAAAGGGGCTTTTTTTTCTATCGATTTTTTTTTTATTTGGGGGGCAACGTGCCCCCCGCCCCCCCCCCCCCCCCGGTTCCGCCGCCCCTGGGTGGCGCTATTGTAGTCGTCTGTCACAGACTTAAAAGTTATTTCGTTACGTCTGTTTGTTTTGTGCATTGGTCCAGGGTAGCGTGGTGGTTATTACTTTAAGGTAACGAGGTTTTAACCAATTTTTAATCTAAATAATTCACATGATCAATAAATTTAACTTAGTATTTATTTTTTTCATTATGTACTCCATTTGAATGACATAACTAATAACGTTTGCCATTATAAACCATTTCATCTTATTATAGTAAACTTCATCATATTTTACAATTTAACATATCATTTAAATAGTTATATTAAGGTATCACAGAACAATTTGATTTGTCACGATATTCTTCATATAATTCAAATAATTCTGTAAGTTACGAAAATTCATGATAATGCGATCAATAAAATTTCGATAATTTCATTAATGTACTATTTGAATGACATAATTAATAACGTTTGGCATACGTCATGTAATTACAAGGCATTTAAAAAGTTCACAATAACAAAACAATTTGGTTCGTCACGATATTCTTCATATAATTGAAATAATTCAGAAAGTCAATGAAATAACATTTTCATTCATGATAATGTGATCCATAAGATTTCGATAAACATTAATAATTCATATAATTATAAGTCACAGTACAACTCATACAATTCAGATACTCGGTGGTTCTCGTTGATTAGTTTGTATGGTGTATAAACTTACTTGATTACAAAAAAATATTAAATGCATTTTGACTACCACAATCAGGGGCGCAATCTGAGCTCTTCAAATATTCACTGCAAAAAGGCCTTTGTTCGGCGCATGACACTGCAGGATTTAAAGGGACACTTGTTGCGGCACAAATTGTCGCCGGCGACAATCTGTGACGCGGCGACAATTTGTGCCGTCAGGTTTTTCACAAATCGTCACAGATTGTCGCCGGCGACAATTTGTGACGCTCTTGCTGATCCTAATTTTTTGCCTCACTGGCGACAATTTGTGCCATGAAAAAAAAACCTAGCGGCACAGATTGTCGCCACCGTCACAAATTGCCGCCACTCACTAAATATGTGTATTTGTTTTTATGTCTGTTCGTGTGTGTATCTGTGTGTCAATGTCAGTGTCTGCTTGTGTGTTTAATTGTGTGTCTGCTTATGTCTATGTGTCTACGTGTGTATATGTCTGTTTGTGTGTCTGTATGTGTCTGTGTCTGTATATGTCTGTGTGTATCTGTGTGTCTGTATGTGTGTCTGTATTTGTCTGTGTGTTTGTCTTTGTGTGAGTCTGTGTGTATGTTTGTCTGTTTGTATGTCTGTCTGTGTATTTTTGTGTTTGCGTCTGTGTGTTCGTCTGTGTGTTTGTCTGTGTCTGAAAGTGTCTGTTCATGTGTTCATATGTGTCTTTACATTTGTATGTGTTTGTGTGTGTATGTGTCTGTATGTGTCTACTCTATATATGTCTGTTGTCTGCTTGTGTGTCTGTGTGTTGTGTGTTTCTCTGTATCTGTCTGTGTGTCTGTATGTATGTCTGTGTGTTTGTGTGTGTCTGAATGGGTCTGTTCGTGTGTCTGTATGTGTCTGCATGTGTCTAGTCTGTATGTGTCTGTTGTCTCTTTGTGTGTGTCTTTGTGTTTGTCTATGTGTTTGTGTGTTTGTATGTTTGTCTGTGTGTCTAATTAAGTGTCTGTTTGTGTCTGTATGTCTGTGTGGGTATGTGTCTGTGTGTGTATGTATGCGTCTATGTATGTGCCTGTGTGTCTGTGTATGTATGTTTGTATGTCTGTGTGTTTGTGTGTCTGTGTGTATGAATGTGTCTATTTGTGTCTCTGCATGTGTCTGTCCGTCAGTATGTGTCTGTGTGTGTCTATGTGTCTGTATGTGTCTGCTGTCTGCTTGTGTGACTGTGTGTTGTGTGTTTGTCTGTATGTGTCTGTGTATCTATTTGTATGCCTGTGTGTTTGTGTATGTCTGAAGGTGTCTGTTCGTGTGTCTGTCTGTATGTGTCTGCGTCTGTATGTGTCTGTGTGTCTATGTGTCTTTTTGTGTCTGTTATCTGTTTGTGTGTCTGTGTGTTGTGTGTTTGTCTGTATGTGTATGTGTGTCTGTTTGTATGTCTGTGTGTTTGTGGGTGTCTGTATGTTTGTCTATGTGTTTGTGTGTCTGTATGTTTCTCTTGTAAGTGTCTGTGTGTGTATGTATCTGTTCTGTTTGTGTGATTTTGTGTCGTATGTGTCTGTGTGTTTGTGTGTGAGTCTGTGTGTATGGTGTGTCTCTGTATGTGTCTGTGTGTCTGTGTGTCTGTCTGTATGTGCGTGTTTGTGGGTCCTGCGTGTTTGTATGTGTGTCGAATTGTGTGTCTGCTTCTCTGTGTCTGTGTGGGTATGTGTCTGTTTGTGTGTGAATATGGGTGCGTCTATGTATGAGCCTGTGTGATCTGTGTTGTATAGACACATAGACACAACACACAAACAGAATGGATACATACAGACGCACAGAGACACTACAGACACACGAACAGACACATACCGACACATACAAGCACACAGAGAGACACACGACACACACAACAAACACACATTACATATAAACGACACACAGACTCACACACAAATACAGACATATTGACACACATGTAGACACACAGAGACCACACAACACACACCGTACCCACACAAACATAAAAGACACACCAGATAATACACACACAGACACACAATCCACAAACAGACACACAATTAGGACACAAAACACGCAGACACACAAACATACACAGACAGGCACACAGACACACAGACAGATACAAACAGACTCACACACAAATAAGCACACACAGAACACACAGATACACGCAAACAGACAAACAACACTTACAAACAAACAGAAATCTACAGACACGGCACATACACACAGACACACACAGACACATACAGACAAACACGCAGCACACGTGACACACAGACAACAGACACATACAGACTAACACAATCCAGACAACATTGACACAAATGCACTACAGAACAGACACATGCGAGACACACAGACGGACACACATACACATACAATACACAGACACACACAAATAGAAACATACAGACAAGCAGACAGACACACATAGACAAACACGCATTACCACAAACGACACACACAAACACACCAAAACAGACACATACAGGACACAAAGACACATACATAAAACTACAGACACATATAGATACACAAAAACTACAGACAGACACACATACACATACAGACACACAACAGCACATACAGACATACAGACACACACAAACACACATAGACACAAATAGACACACAACAAACAACAATACCAATACAGACACACCAGAACATACAGACACATACACAAACATACAGAAACATACAGACAATATAGACACACAAACAGACACACACATACACCTACAAACAAACAAACACATAGTGACATACACCCACTTACCACAAACAATTAAATGTGATTTGATCATGGCTGGCGACAATTTGTGCCTTCAACTCGCGGGCACAAATTGTCGCGGCGACAATCTGTGCCGGTGGCGACAACTTGTGCCGTCAGTTTTTCACGAATCGGTCACAAATTGTCGCCGGCGACAATTTGTACCGCGGGCACAATTGTACCGCAAGCAGACACAAAGGCAACATCAGTAGACGAGAGGCGTAAATATGAAGGGAGCCACAGATTTGATCCGGAGTCAATCCGGTGTTGGTACGGTGTTTCAAGGTACATATGGAGCAGCACTGGAATTGCGATCGGGTATTTTGATGTGAATTTTTTCTTCTTCTTTTTTCGTGTTGTTTCTGTGTGTGTGTGTGTGTGTGTGTGTGTGTGTGTGTGTGATGTGTGTGTGCTTGTGTGTGTGAGCCTGTGTGTGTGTGTGTGGCTGTGTGTGTGTGGTGTGCCTGTGGTGTGTTGGTTGTTGTGTGTGTGTGTGTGTGTGTGTGTTATTGGGGGGGTTCTGAACTTCGACAGATTTATGTACGGATTCAAGGTGTATTTGCGTCCCCGATTCAGGACTATGCACTAAAGAGTGGAATGCAATTGATAATTTCATACATTGTGAAAAATAATACGACCTGAACTGCTTTTAAAGCGGCAGTGATCGACATCGTTAAAAATGTCAACATATTCATCCTGTAGTAGTACAATGAATTTATCGATCGATTTTATACATTGTATGTGTTTCATTAATAAGAATATAACGTAGTATACAGCTTATAATTTTGGCTACATTCTTGCAGACCTTTTCAATATGTATATCCCAAATTTGCGTTATTATTCGCACCAAAAAAAGATTTCATACCCGATTAGTTTCCCTGGAATTCGCACTCAAATATAAAGACGTATGTAGACGTATGTATATATCTACAAGGTGTGCGGTTCCCATAAGTATGCCAAACTGTTTTGTTGAATTAAGGGCAAATTTATTGCGAGGGAAGCTTTTGCATTTCTTCGAATGAACATCAAACGATCTTTAAGGTATTGAGAAACTTTTTCACTATTTTGAAGATTTTACAAACCATCTGTCGATATCAAACATATTATTTCTTTCTTGGAAAAACAATGGTGGGGATAATTTTGTATCGGTCATCCCCATCCCAAAAATGCGGGATTTTATATTCCACCTCCTTCCTATTAACACTAGTGAGGCGATAACTTTTGCATTAGTGCATTGTGTAACATTATCATAAAATTCTAATTTAAATCTAAAATAGATATTACACTTAAGGAGTGGAGAACAACTACATAACTTGAATCCATTCACAATGCTCTTCACCCAGTGTGTAGTAATTTTAGTCGAATGGTCATTCTTGACATTGTATGATAAACCATGATTATACAAATAAAGATATTATATCAATGCTGCAGTTCAAGCAAAATCAGATCAAACTTACCATTTACGAAGATTTCATCGTGTAAAACGTCTCGTCTAAACCTGTAAACCTCCGTCTGTGACGACCAAACAAGTTACTCTAAACACAACCTGCCTTCAATCTCTTCACCGTTGGCGTTGTCTAAAATATTTGATACAATTGTATTTGTTGTTTTCTGTTTCACTATTCACACCACCTAGGCATTTTCAGTATATCCATGAACAAATCGGATCATATCCTATAGATATCTGTCTTTACAGTTTCCCCGTGTTCTAAACGCTGTCAATGCGGATTAATTTATTGTTATTATTATTGTGGTTGGGCAGATTATTTTCTGCATTTATTCAAATTTCAATAACTATATACAAACTTTATGATTCTTTACAATACATGTTTTAAATTCCATAACAAAGACACTTGACAAATCATTTGACAACATGTAACAGGCACGAATACGAGACATAATTGATAACTTGAATACTGAAAAGAAGATTGATCATTTTTACAGTGAACGGAAAGTATCAATAATTAATTTGCATTTTGGAAAATAGCTTCATTACATATAGTACAGTCGTTATTAAATACGCATAATATAACGAGGTGCTCGGGGATAGAGGAAAGCCAGATGCAAATTCAGACAAGTTTATTGGACTGGGGAAATTATTCAGTCTTATTTGCTTGGTAGACTGAAAATGCCAGAAGGACCAACTATTCATAGCGTGTTGATCAGAAGCCGGCCCCAAAAAGATGACGAGCTACATTGATAATCACTGAATGGCATGTACACTTTTATTTCAAAAAGTTAGAAAGGGAATTTGTAATAATGTCCTAAGGTAGTATGTCTTGATATTTGTGATTCGAGTGGATGCCCCGTTGGGCGTGCAGAGTGCAGGTGCAAGGGTTTGTTTATTGGTATAGCAGGGATGAGTATAAATCAACTCGATATTGTAACGCAAGTCCTCTGAATTAATGGTTTGTCTCTCTATGTTATATTAAACTCTACTAATTAAGTTCACTCATGTAAACAGAGTTGAAAGTTTGAAGGTAAACAATGCCAAATTATTGGAGACTTGATTATCATTTCAAATGAGTTGTATTGTGAAAGGAGATACCTTTTTCATTACGGCTTTGAAAGAATAGGGCGAACCGCAAATGTTTTTATAGAGTCAGGTAGGGTATCCAAACGTCTGGGGACCGTGGTGCTTATCATCTTATCTGAGCTTAAAAGATTTTGGTCTTAAATGGAAGATCAGAGGATGACGTGATGGATGAGAAGAATGGATGTTCTCTATTGTGTGTAAGCTATTCTGAAATGTTGTGATGGAGGTAAATTTTTGCCGAGGAATCCGCTGACATGAAAATTGCCCGGTTTCGAACAAGTGTGAATATCACTTCTCCATTTAAAGAGTTTTTGTGTTGTAAAAAAAGGGGTCATCAGTATGTGCAAATATGAGAGATTAGTAAAAATACGCAAGGGCCTTTTTGAAGAAGACAACAGCGGTATGGTTTTTGCCCTTGTACAGTTACCCCATGTAAGTTGCCAAATATGAACATAAAAAGGAGAATTAATGAAGTCTATAAAGAATATATAATGACTTTGTTGGTAGAAAATATTTAAGTTTATCATAAAATCACCTAAATTCTTGGAAGTGAGAGCTGTATGTATTAATATGATCTTACTCCAGGTTAGAGATCGACCGGGCTGTCTATTGTCACTCTGGAATTTGCTGCGGATTCGTTTTCAATTATTGGTCAGTCGATCGATTAATTATTGGTAAGGAAACAGCATTTTGCCCAGTGAAAGTATTTTATTGAAGTACATGCAGTTAAACCATCGAGCATAAATTTTTGGTAAGTGTCTGAGTAATGCATGTATGTTACCGGTTTCAATATTTTTATGGGAATTAGAAGATGTTTGTGTCGTCGGCAAGATGAGCCGCGCGTACGTAAGGAGAGGAGCACGAGCCTCTCGCAATATCGTTGACGTAAATTAAAGAAAGTAGAGGGCCTAAATAGAGCCCTGTGGACACCCACATGTTACCGTTAAAGTTTCGACCAGGCCCCCGTAGCAGAATTATCCAAGAACACAACTTGTAGTCTACTTATGTGATATAATCTTTCGAACCATGACCAGGACACTCTATCCTCTCAATGCATAAGCTTTGCCCCAGTTTCATGAGACTTCGTAGATATTAATTGTATACTTGCTGTCGAAAAGCTATTAGATAAGCCTCCCATCGAATTTACCCTCAATTGTGTCGTTCCCCCTTTCCCATTTACGCTAAGAATCCCCCACCACGTAATGATTTGTCCACATAACTGTTGTCTCAATGCGCCGATAGTCAGAGACTCAGATCTTCTTTTCTGACAATCCACGTCACTTGGCATCTTTTCGGGACATCTAGTCTCCATATCCTGTGCGCACTCTCCGCCCCTCTAACACACATCACCACAGACGCTCCACTATACATGCCAAATTTTTATCTATACTTTCTAGAGATGGGGCCTTGGGCGAAGTTAAGGAATATTCGGGCGGTAATTCGTAATTATGGAAGCGGTCATCATTTTTATATGAATTGGATTAACTTTGCCTATTTATTAAAGAATTCAGGAAAACGCCTGTTGGAAAGGGGAAACGGTCTGAAACTGATAACACCCAATGGTGAGGCTACATTAATGTATAATTTGTTTTAAATAGAGTAATGTACGCTCTATTTCATCTAACACTTTGATTTTCGCTCGAACTCCGAACTTCTAGTAATCACATATCGTCAAAATTTCGTTCTTCATTGGTTGGACTTGAAAAATAGAGAATTTGGGTGTATTGTATAGGAATGTACTTGAGAAAAGTGTCCTATGGTCAGTGTGTATCTCTCAGGATGTACTTTCAGAGACAATGTTATCACGTTTGGAAAGTCATGTATTACAATTCTGTTGGCCGATTCGTCTGCGGGATTAATTTTACGTTTATTTTCGAAATATTCATTCCCAACTTTTTGGAGTATCCTTTCTCGATGGACCAGGAAGTCATTAAATAGTTTGCTAATTACCGTAGGCATGTGTTTATCTTTATTATTCTTCTTAGTTCTACCTGAATATACAATTGTGGGATAAAACGAGTAACCTTAGATT
>JZLH01S0447525.1:0-12363 GCA_001188425.1 Eucidaris tribuloides
TAATTCGGAACACATCCACAAAAACTTTCAGGTAGTTGTGGTGGGCGGGGGAAGGGGGATGCTTAGGACTGCTAGCAAGGACAGGTAAAACCAGGGGTCAGGGACTGCTTAGGGGTTGTTGCCACCACCCCCTCCCCCTGCCCCCGGCTCCTACATCACTGAAATCATGTTTTTTTGCATGAAATTTTGGCCTTGGCTGGCGCCACCTTTGTGTAAAGTGATCATTATGCAACAGGTTCGGTTGGGAATGTCCAAAATTTCTTGTGCCCCCAGGTGCCCCCACAAAATTATGAAGGAAGCCTAAAAGGGGGGGGGGTTGTCATTCGGTAAAATTCATGCATTCTTTTTTTGTCAAAAGGGCCAAGAGGGTGTTTGAAATGTCAAGTAACTACGAAAACGTACATGTTGATTTTTCTTTAGCAATAAGAGGGGCAATACGAGAGGGATACAACGGAATAAGGGGCTGGGGAGGGGGTTGGCGGATTTGGCGACTATATTGGGAGATTGGGAGGATATGGGGATCCCCCCCAACAAAAAAAAAAATGAGTGAACAAGGTGCGTGGTGCAGCTTCATCGGCGCAAAGCGCCGATGAAGCTAGTTTATTAGAAATGAGACAGGTACTTGAGATAATTTATGATTTACAACACCTTGGTTTCCTTCCTTTGAGGCCTTGCTTAAAGGTTAGTGACATGATTGGGAACACTTGAAAATGCCTCAAGAATCAAATGAGTTAAAATATACACCAACTATACACTAACTGGAGTGGATCTCCCACCTGGGAGGATTTGTCTATAATTTGTTTACTTAATGAGAATCAAGCATAAACATAGGAGCATCTTATTTTTTGCCGGGTAGGATAAAAATAAGCCCCATAGAGAGCCACACAGCAGGTTTCCGCACTACGAGTGATGTTGACATTGTTTATTTTAGAATGAGTCAACGTTTGACTACAAGATTTTCACAGGAGAATCCTTGCATAGTTTACTTGATTCTAGAGTAGTTTCAGCCCAAGTTGAGGACTACCCCCAATCATGTCATTTACCTTTAAAGGGCATTCAGTATGTTCAGTATGAAGCTCTAGAAAGGTTCCCAACACATTTGGCTGAGTTTCCGTATACCAACAGTAACCCCCTTGTGTGGATAATCACTCGCCAGTCGCCAATCTGGTTATGTCACATGATTTCTGACGGTATAATGCATTGAAACATGAACACGTGTTTCTCAAAATGATGGGATATCTTTCATTTAAAAAGGGTATATATCAATTAATTCCTCGTCGCACATCAACTTCAAATCCGTTTTTTCCGCTTTTGTAGTGTACACATTTCTTTGAGTTTACGCAACGATGTTGATGACAACCTCATGCGTTGTCCAGGGTTGATGTGCATGTCTCCCGTGGTATGCTTTCTGAAGGAGGTAGGTCTTTCTGTTAAAGGGTTAAATTATTGTAAATATATTTTACAATTATCGAAATGTTGCATTTTAACTTTATTTTACACCATCGTACAGTCAACACACACACACACACACACACACACACACACACACACACACACACACACACACACACACACACACACACACACACACACACACACACACACACACACACACACACACACACACACACACACACACACACACACACACACACACACACACACACACACACACACACACACACACACACACACACACACACACACACACACACACACACACACACACACACACACACACACACACACACACACACACACACACACACACACACACACACACACACACACACACACACACACACACACACACACACACACACACACACACACACACACACACACACACACACACACACACACTATCTTCGCAATGTATAGAGCAAGCTATCTACTGAAGAAGTAACGGTGATGCACTATGGCATAATTACCCCTTTCCGAAGCTGTGAATCTACTGACATGCCGCCATGATCAGCGACTGACAATAACTGATTGGCCGTGACTCGATGTTCGGCATCAAACTTGGATCTCAATTACCTCATCGCGTGGTCATGGACCTTTTAAACCTATACAGTGCGCTTATCTTTCTTCCGTGACCAATTCCAAAAAGGAAAATTAAACATGTTTATCGCATCATACTTATTCAAACAACTTGTATGTTTTCCTTTTTGGAAGCATTGTGAGGATTTATAAATCAAATGAAAGACCCCTCTTCAGTCATTGTGATTTTGGTCTGGCATCACCAGAACACCAATCCATATGCGATTTTGCTTGGTTTCGCTCAGCTAACCGTGAACATGTAAACCGTCTCGCCTCATTGGGCTTGGTTTACTTTGCAGTTTGGTGATTGCCACGTAAGTAGTTCCTTACCCTTTACATCTGGGCAAGATGGTGTGGTGCTTCCAAAAAAAAATCACTAATATGAAGGTCATCATCACCTTTCACGATCATGTTTGAATAACAATTTTCTAACGGTACCCGTAGATATTTCTATTCAAGTAAAGTAAACCTCGTTTTCACAAGTAAAGTAAAGATTAACCCAAATTGTCATACGCTGATACTTTTACACAAAAATATGTCAACATGTGTGGGCAGAAAATCTTATGAAACTTGGTGTTCAGTACAGGTGTTTTATAAATAATTCTTTAACCTTCCCTGTTGTAAAAGGTGATGTATTTTATGTTCGTGGTATTTTGATTTATGGACTTCAGAGGTTTAAAATTACGTTGTATGTGATACCGGCATCACGTACCGATTACTAATAATATATGATTTATCGTTATGCTTTATGCGACAAGCCTAATACTGCTACTCCTCAACTTTAATAATCTTATTGCAATACATTTCCTGACATAATGTATGTAACCATTTTACAGTAATGATATACAATGTATACATATGAACTTTTTACAAATGAAAAAACGTAAATTAGCCACACGTGAAGAAGCCGGAAAGATGAAATTTCTTTTCTGTAATTGACATTTAAATTATCCTTTATTCCTGAAGAAAATTTGAATGTCTGATACAAAAGACTAGGTGACAACTTGTTCAAGTAATCAGTTACTTAATGATGTTAGCCCTTAACGAGAAAACACAGGATTTCCAGCAATTTGATTTTTTTTTCAAAGAAGCCACCGAACTGAAATATACCGACATTTGGAGATGATATCAACGTAATTGTCTTGAATGCGTTTAGTTGAAGAGAAAAAGATGGTACTCATTAGAACACTGATTTTAAAGGGAGAGGGCGCCAGCAACAAATAGGCATAAGTTAAGAAAATATTTGAGTTCTTGCCAACCAATCAGATTGCACGTGCACTGCAGGGAGCTGACCATACGTGACCAATGCATGCCACGTGACGTGTGTTAGCCGCACCGTGGTAATGTATGCACTGTTTGAATTGATAAGCCCCTCCCCCTATAGCTGTTTCTACAAGTTTTGTCTTAGGGTAAAACTTACAAAGACGTTAAATAAACACAAATTAAACTAATTTATAGGGCCTTGATGAGGGTGAGTATCACACAGTACCCCTTCTTTAGGCTGTTTTTGTCACCATGTACCATAATTCTCACAATACTCACAAAGTCATTTTTATTCTTAACTTATGCCTGTTAGTTGCTGGTGCCTTCTCCCTTTAAAGTACAGGCAAGGAAGAAATTAAACCTGAATATATAAAGCCACACAGTTCATTTGTCTGCCTCAGCTATTTCTGATACAGTACTACTTGTGTAGCAAACAGTAGGGAGACAACATTCAACCGTGTAATGGTCATCAGACACCTTTTGTACCATTTACTGATCTAAAATCTCTTGAAATAGATTGAGGAGAAATTATTTCCTACTTTACATAATCATTACTCATAAAACAACAAAACAAAGTCATTAAACATTGGCTGATCAATAATGTGGTTTATGCATGCCGAAAAATAATCCTAAGAACTCATGCCAATAGTGTTTCACTTATTTTATAAATTGTAATCAAAAAGAAAAGAAAGAAGAAACCAGTAAACGAATGTACTGCTGTAAATGACACATATATGTACATGTATGTATCAAATTCACAATCACTAAATGCACTTTAATTTGCTTAATTACACGCTTTACGTAATATACACTCAGTGAATTAACGTGATCTGTACTAGATAAAACACAATGTTTGATTAGACCAATCAAATTGTAATGAACTCTGATAAAAACACCCAGCTGGCCAATAAAACCATGTTGTTAACTGATTAAGCATACTTATGCTGAATTAAATTAACACGTATAGAGCATTGTATTAGCAGCAGTTTATCAAATCGTTGTTTTCAATAATTATCACCAAATTCATTGTATATTCAATATGTGTAATCTATGTATGTGTTTCATTAATTGCGGGATGATACTCTACAATTTCATGAACCTTACATTTCCATTTCGTTAGTGTTTGTACGTTTCCCTACGTATAAAAATAGAAGTCATTCTATCGCAACTCCATTCCTTCACAACATACTTTCGTAAGTTCCAAAGCTCAACTTATTCTTGTAGTACAATACCTATTCACAATACGAGGTGACTAATAATTCCTGTTGGATTGTGAACACAGTAATACTAAATGAAAAAAAGGCAGAAACCTATACTTAAAATCCATTGCATGTAATAGGAGTGGAATGTTATCTGAAATGCACACATTCACCCACAAATAAATACAACTGAATGTATTTGAATAGTTTGGACGTAAGATATATTGTGTACAGAGGAAATTGGAGTGATTTATTATTTTTTTGCGTGGCAAATCCACACAACAGTCATGGTAATAATGTTTCATTTGAACCCTGAAGCAACTTTACAACAATGGACACTGCTGACTGTGCATGGTCGCCTTTCTGCACACCTACATGTAAGAAAATAACTCATCAACGGTAATGTACAATGGTAGGGCCCATCCAAAGTTCACGAAAACTCATGTGCTAAGTCAGCGACCCCATAATAGCATTGATCTCGAAGGAGAAAGAGTGACATTTCACATTTCCCGGTACTATTTACTAACTTTCCATGAAATATGGTAACTGTCCGAGAAATATGCTAATTCTGCTGTAAACAATGATTATTGTACTTCACATTATGACACATATTTTTCTATACTAGATATTATATTTCCGACGTAGCAAAAAGAAATTTGACACCTGTAAACACAAGAGAAAATTGTGAACGTCCAATGAAATTACTTCTCATTCTCATCTACGATAATGTGCAATGACAGACACCATCTAAAGTGCTCGAAAACTGATGTGTTAACTCAGAGACCCCAGGCATTTTCTAATGACATTACACATTTCCCGGTACTATTTACCACCCTTCCATGAAATAAGGTAACTGTCCAAGAAATATGCTAATTCTGTTGTAAACACAGTTCCTTATATTACACTTAATATTTGACACACATTTTTCTACAATTTGCCTTTAGTAGATATGTTTACGACGTTGCAAACAGAAATATGACAAGTGTAAACACGAGACAAAACTGTGAACGTTAAATTGAATTACTTAAGTACTTGATGCAACATCATGACAAAGTTGATCATTTCTTTGTAGCTGGCGTGCAATAAGCAGCATGTAGTCATGGTTTCAGATGACATCTACACTCTGTATTGAAGGTGACCAAACTAGAACTTATTTCTATGAAAGTTACCTTTAAGGTATAATATAATAATGTTTTTAGATTGAAGAAATCGGAGCTAGATAATTTTTCATGACGTTAATGTCTCTGTTAAAATCTAATAATGAAGTAATGGAAAAAATGTACTTCAAAACGATAATTTAGAGTTTTGAAAAGTAAAAAAAAATATAATTATAAGCAGGTTAGTGGCCGGTTTTGCTTACTCATTTCTCCCATGGACTGCTTTTTAGCACATGTTACAGTATAAGAGTCCATCGGATACTTTGATAAAGTGTGGCATTTGTGTTCATAAACATCGTGCTATCATCAGCATATAACCTTCATGCTTGCATTGTTTAATAAACATTGTTCACCAATCAAGCACTATCATATAACTTGGCCATCAAAGTTTCACATTTCTAAATTGACTATCCACAATGTTAATCAATGTGTCTAATGTATGATTTATATTAAACTGTAGTTTAACATTGAAAAAGTCTTTAGTAATTAAACATTAATGTTTAGAAAGTTAGATTAAAGATGTCTTTAAAAAATGCATGTTTACAGTATTTAAAGCCCAAGTTTAGTTTTGGGGATTGTTTTTTTCATTTGAAAGCTTTATGCCCAAAGGTCATATCACATATGAATGTCTCTCGTTTTTTTCAATTAATTAATGAAAGACTCGGGGGGGGGGGGGGGGGGGGGGGAGGTTTTCGACTATATTTAACATTAAGCATCCAAAAGGTTTAATAAGGTGTTAAGGTTATCTGAGTTACACGTCATCAGAAAGAGTAGATTCTGCTCTTTCTGATGAGGTATTTATAACTCATATATAACCTGTTATAATGTGACATATAGTCGAAAATCGGGGGGGGGGGTCCCCCTCCCCCGAGATTTTTCATTAATTAATTAAGAAAAAAGAAAAAAGAAAGACATTCCTAATCTGTTATTGGTGTGATATGACCTTTGGGCATAAAGCTTTCAAATGAAAGAAAATAAATCCGCACGTGAATTATTGTCGGCTGACGAAAATTCTACAACACATTGGTTTATGTGGGGAAATGGGAATGGTCGCTCAAAGATTTTCACTTTTTAAAAGCACATAATGATCGTTTTGAACTGTAATTTTTTTCAGGGCTTCATTTTTAGATCTTATCAGAGACAATGGTAGCATGGGAAATCGTGTATAGCTCATATTTATTTTTTAACTAGAAACATTTTTATATGATGCCTTTAATACTCCTCCGCGGGTATATAAGCAGTGATCCGTGGAGGCAGTACCACATCTGCAAAAGATAATATGATTATGCCATTAACATTTCCATATTGGCTTAGCTTGTCTCGTCTCCTCCAGTCTCTGTGACTCGGAGGAGTCGCAGATTCCTCCAAGTATGTCGACTCAAGATAGAATATCCACCTGCTAAATATTATCTTAAACTTTTATGACATGATAAGCAAATTATGGCTGACACAATTTGCGGATTACAAACGACTTCTTGTGACAGTTAAGTGAATAATATCGACACCTGTGTAACTCAACGTTTCAAACTCTACTATTCTCCATTGTAAAAACGGATTATATATTTTTTGACTATTTCCATATCTAAGAATAAGAGCTATTTTAATACTCACAGCAGGATCCGAGGAGTTACTTGGAATGGGATTTCTCCAGAGTGAAAGCATAAACACCCAATTTGTGGACGCCCATATTTTCATTAGCCCAAAGCGACAAGAAATCTTGATGAGATGTGAAACACAAACCGCGGTAGGTGGACAGAAAATTTCGAAACTACAAAAAAACTGCATTTAAAGAGACACACGACATAACAAGTACGACAAAGGGAAAATAAATTTATAACTTGAATTTGCTGAAATGGATGTAATTTTTGGACTGTTTGAATGGCATATTTAGTTTATTCCGAAGGAAGCCCTCTTAAATCAAAATAATGATCTCAGATTAAAGGGCACTGACATGATCGGGAGAAGTAAAAATGCCTTGAAACCCAAATAGGTTGAAACATATACCAATGTATAACCAGCTGGATTGTGTCCCGTGACTGGAAGGATTTGTCTAGAATTTGTTGACTTGTGGAGAAACAAGCGTTCATTAATACTGAATTAATCTGGTGCCCTGATAGAAATTAATCATATATAAAGCTACACAATAAATACGCCTGTCACAATGTTGATTGTTTAAAAACTACTTAACATTTCATCACTGTATTAGATAGTATACCTTGAACAGTGTTCTTTATTCTCAGGGTAGTTTTATCCCAAAGTACCGACTTCTAATCCTCCCGCTATTTCCCTTTAAAGAAAGCACTTTGTTGGAGTAAATTTAAATGTGGAGTGACAGCATGACTTATTCTGGGTAACTAGAGTGAGCAGTAACTCCATACAGAGTAAAATTCACTTTAAAGTTCATTCCACAAAGTGAAACATACTATAAATTGATTTCATTTTTCTCTGAATTAATGTCATTTTTGTTTCATTATCTTGTTCATAGAAAGGATACTAATGAGTAAAATTGATTAGAGCGAGTAGAAATACATGTATAACTAAAAAAAACCGGTGCAACAAACGTATAGAGCAGATACATATTTTTTATTGTTCGGTAATTTGGAAATGTGGAATCCAAATGTGGACGCGCAATATTGTTAACTTAATCTCGTTAGCATTATGCCATGATGAAGACATCCCACGTATGTTGCAATAAAATTATAATTGAATTAAGGAAAATGAGAGTAACTACTAAATTGTGAATTTAACTTTGTACGGATTATTCTTCATAATATACCAGAACTGAAAAGAATACTCCCCTCAAATGAGCTAGAAAGATCTATATTTGGTGTATTAAAAATGCAGTCATCACATCACGTCACAGTATAGGAAACTGCATTTTGGGCACAACTTAATTAAAAGTGAGATTTACTCATATATGGAGGGCATTTTTGTTTATGCTCGGCATCCAGGCTCAAAGTCTTGCAAAATATACTGAGGAATAACATACGGGCGGATGACAAGCACATTTTTTTTTAATCTGAAAATTTCTTCGCAGCGTGTGATATCATAACTAATGTTATATGTCCCATCAATAAACACATTTAAATGGATGGATTTAGATTGTGTAAAACAAATTGAAATATTGGTAATTTCACAAACTATTATTTTGAGTAAATCACGGTTTTTATGTTTCATTGCTCCATACATGTGTGTGTAATATTCAACTTTCAAATGTATATCAGTCAGGTTTATAACTTCAAATTGAAAATAAAATTGATGTAATTTGAAAGGTTCTTTTCAAGCATCACATATTCCGACAAAAAAGAAAAAGAAAAGAAAAATCACGATTTTTGACATTCTTTCAAATTTTGGGCAAAAAATGGCAATCTTGGGCAAAAATGCACTTGCCTTTCGCCCGTACATTATTCCTCAGTATTTTTGCAAGATTTTGAGCCTGGATGCCGAGCATTAAGAAAAAAAAATGCCCTCTAAACTTTTTTAGAGCACTTTCTGAGATTACGCTGGCTAACTACAATTAGTGCCATTGGGATTGGCGAGAAATGATCTCTGCTACTTTCACACTTTACTTTCACACAGTCATGTACTTACAAATCAAAACATGTATCACATATCTGAGGACGTTAATTCAACTGGGCGTAAAGGATGAACAATTACAACAATCTTTCGATTATAATTGAATAGTATTTTTTTTGCATGATTATTTATATTGTGGTCTTGGTTTGACAAAACATCGTATTATATTTCGGATGGCAATTTCACCCATAGAATATTATAAAAAAAAAAAATCTGGTAATTTTCGTATGGCACGGTAAAGATTGGTATATGTTGTGGAGTTAATTCGAAAGTGAAAGTAACTGTGTCATATTAATTCTATTGACCAACGTAATTGCTGCAATTAGGTTGACAATCCGACATTAATATAGAAGTAATTTATCATATAAATGTTACATGTTTTCTCCGGATTTTAATTATTCTTTTTTTAAAAGTTGAATCTCATGTTAAAAAGTTCTTTGTATTCGTTGTTATGGTTATGAATTATTCTTCTATAATGATTCCTTTTTACAGGAAATCCTTACAGAGAATATCTTGTTAAGTTTGATAAATAATGTTATATTAATTAATGAATAAGTGAGAATTAATAAATAGATAAATAACTAAATGAATAGATATGCAAAATAAGTAGGTAAATAAATCAATAAATGAATAAATAAATGGTTAAATGACTAAATGAATGATAAATAAATGAATAAATGAATAAATGAACAACAAATAAGTAAAAGAAAATAAATACATGAACAAAAAAATGACTAAATGACTAAATGAATGAATAAATAAATGAAAAAATTAAAATAAATACATGTTTTTGAAACACTGCTAATTACTTCACAAGCGTTCTGTGAGACCGCGGGAGCTGTCACAACTGTATAGCCGCCTTTTCCCTCCTATGAGGATGTGCTCCTGAACTATTTTAAAAGTAATTTATTGCTATGTTTATATCATGTAAACTTGATTACTTTGTACACTTCTCATACTCCTACGCAAAACGTTAGCGGCCAATCGATAGATGCCGTTTATTTTTGGTATAGCATGTTACATTCGTAGAAAATGCTACAGACTATTCTAACTTCTTTTGAATCGTAAAGTTTGTAAAAACTTTTAAACAGATTACCCACAAATTACCTTTACTTCGAGAAAGTCACGTTCTATTTAATCGTGAATTATATCTCTTTTTTTTCTAAACCAAGTGAGATCTACTCTGGGGTTCTACCTGTCTCTTTAGATTTATATTGTTGTTATTGAGATGATGTTTGTGCTAATTTTGTCGATGGTTTGTTTTGTTAAATCCGACATTTTATAATAACGATGCATTATTATTTATCGCAAGTGTTTTGGTTTTACATTACCCGCCGCGCCATCGCATATCACAGTACTTTACAGATTATTCGAGAACATGCAGTGGGGTATTCAATTGTGTGTGTGTTTTTTTTTTTTGGGGGGGGACTGGGCCGAGCCCCCGCCTTGTGATTTGCCAAAAAATGGGTTTGATTTAAAAAAAAGATACTGCCTTTTATATGAGGATGTGACGACTTTTTGTTGGTTCTTATGATTGTTTTCCACCACAATACACCCATTTTGGCAATGGAAGACCCCACAATTTTGCTCTCTCCTTAGCCTGTTTCGCAGGCGTTATTCATGTTTTCTCCTTACGCAATCAAGCTAGTATGTCTATAGTAATAAGACTAGGCACTGCGCGCTGCGCTCGGTTCAGGCCCTTCGGGCCCAGGCGGCAGCGAGTAGGGTCTGAGAATCAGACTACTCTCTCCTGAACATTTGCGTGGGGACCTGGCAACTTCTTGGTGTGTTTTAAAAATATTATTCTTGACGTCTTATTGTTTTGCACTCCAAGATACCCCATTTGACACCGACAAACCACCCTTTTCTCTTCAGATTGTTTTGCAACACAAATATACTTGATTATTTTAAGGTGGAGTTCTCTCCTAATTTCTAGCTGCGCCACGGCATGACACGCAAGGTATTTTTTTTTTCGAAAAGTTTTTAGTAATGGACCCCTGATCAGTTTCTTACATTGAACTGAAGAAATTCATCTGTCCACTTTCAGGTACATGTATTAAATCGAGGATTTTATTGACCCAATATAACTCCCTCAAATCTAAGTAATAATGATAATTATTTCATCAAACTGTAAATTTAATGAGGATGGGTTTAAATTGAAAAATTTGTTTTCATGACCAAATATACCTTGCAAACATAATCAAAGTACAGCAACTTATAATATCAAACATACATTTTTTATTAAGTGCTAAACTAAAAAAACACAGTGTACTTGTTTGTTATCGGTTCTGCGAAAATTTTCTCAGGAACCATTGACCAAACATCTCATTCCTTGTACTTGACACCATTCCATCCAGTATTACATGTAGCCTACATTGCGTGGGACACCTTTTCACAAAATGTCGAAATGCTGCTGGGAATTTGGATGTTTTCTATTATCAACGTATTATTTGCGGTCACGACCTGCATAGAAATTGGGGGAAAGGATCAGAGCTTTAAAGGGTGAATACCTGCTATTTTCTTGTTGTTATTGTGCTTAAATAGAATTTTCTGCCATTCGTCATTTTTGTATATTGCGGTTGGCAGTACACCAACTAGGTATTGTGATTATTCTCCAGTGCCGACTCATTGTTGAAATGCGTGATTGGAAGAGATAACAAGAACATTTATAATATAGTGTGCGTGACTTATTTTATATCCGAGTGGTTTATAATAATTATTGTGGAGCCGCCAAGCGCCAAGTAACCCATGCGCCTCGTAAACTTCACATACAAAATATCAGCAATGTAATTATGACGTTTGTGTTATACGTGTATCATGATTTATGTCTTTCACAAAGAAAGAATGTTCCACAGAACGTATTTCTACTCAAAATTCTATAAAGATTCTACTCAAACATGTCGAACGTACATGTACCAAGGGCGGAGATTTCATGTGATGAGTAGGGGGGGGGGACGAAAACACCGAAGGCGAAATAAGAATACACTCGCGTGGGGGAAAAACGCCCCGAGGACACATATATATTGTTAAAAAGTGGTAAATGTGACTTTAAAATCCCCTTCGACCCCATTTTTAAGGTTTGATAATCTAATTTCATCACATTTATCCTTTGAATAGGTTTGCCAGTT
>JZLH01S0447525.1:27291-44338 GCA_001188425.1 Eucidaris tribuloides
ATCTATTATTGCAGGGTTATGACTTTGGGGCATAAAGCTTTCAATTAACAAAAAATCCCCAAAACTAAATTTGAGCTTTAATATGCATTACTTTAAAGGACGAAATAATTTTATGTTTAAGTTGATAATTGTATCACAAAGCTTTGTTTACGTGGTACTTGGTACGTGGATCACTAAATTGTAAATACAGTTAAAATAGAAGAAAAAAAATCAATTTGTGATATATGATTGATCTATTCCAAGTTTATTTTTATCCGAATGTTACGCGTGAACGATTTGTCGTTCAGTTATTGTCAGGATTGTTTTGACAGTGCGGTTATGATTACGGAAAGAAATTAGGATTTTGTCAAACTATACGTAAAACATGTAAACAATTTATTTCTGAAAAAAAAAATAGAAAACGCCACACGTATAGCACATATTCAAAGGACCACAGAATATAGGCTGCAGTACTCTTACTTCTTAGGCTTATAAATTTCCCAAACTGTGATTTTGTTAGAGGTCATCAACAAAATGGAACTTGGAGAGGGAAAGGTAAAACGGTATTGGGAGGAATAATATGAACCGTGAGTCAAACCACTCGGGTTGAACAAAGATTTTTTCCCAAGTGTGATTATAGTAATGATTCATCCCTTATCTTTCAAAGACTTTGACATTTGAATCTCGAATCTCGAATTATTGAATACTCTACTTTTATTCATCTTTCTTTACCTGATCTAATCTGCGCAAACACCGCGACCTCTACATATCAAAGACACTCTAAAGTCATAGTGCTTGGATATGAATCATTCATGTTCTCGATTTGCAAAGGTTTCTATCAGTAGTAAAGGGAAAGATCAAACATTTAAAATCTTTTTGACTAAAATTGGAATCATTAATTTTGACGTAAGTGATTTGTTTGTATTCTAAGGCTTAGACTAATACCGTACAGATCAAGGATGATGATGAAATAACATGCTTACATATTTTTCACAATTTTGCGAAAAATACTCTCCTGAGTAATATTACCTTTATTAGTGTATATGCAGTACGCGTAATTTATCAATAAAGGTAAATGATATGATTGGGAGTAATCCTCAACTTGGGGTAAAAACTATTGTAGAATGAAGTAATCAATGCAAGGGTTCTAATGTGAAAATGTTGTTGTCAAAAGTTGACTTATTCAAAATAACTGTCATCAGTATGCCTTGTCACAGACAAATTTGTAGTGCAGCTTTCTATAAGGTTTAATTCTCTCGAGCCTCGAGAGAATTAAACCAGGGAGGTGGGACCTCCCTGATTAAACCACTGGGCTGTTCGTCCTTGATTCTCCTTAAGTGACTAAACTGAAGACATATCCTTTCAGCCAAGAGAGCCACTCCAGCTGGTATATATCTGGTATATCTTTCGACCATTTTGGTTCTAAATGCATTTTTTTTTATATTTCTCCTAATCATGTCACTGTGCTTTAATGTTAGATTGGAACACACACGCACACACACATATAACACACACGTACAACACACACGTAGACACACACGTACAACACACACGTAGACACACACACACACACTCACACAACCCCACACACACACACACACACACACACACACACACACACACACACACACACACACACACACACACACACACACACACACACACACACACACACACACACCACACACACACACACACACACACACACACACACACACACACACACACACACACACACACACACACACACACACACACACACACACACACACACACACACACACACACACACACACACACACACACACACACACACACACACACACACACACACACTTACCACACCACACCACACCACACCACACCACACCACACCACACCACACCACACAACAGAGATGTCTTTCAATGTATTTCAAGTACAATGAATTAAAGAGAATACACAGTACTGGTTGAGTACTTGCAGAACAACATCATTATAATATCAGCAACTTTCAAACCTTTAGTGAACAGATGGTATTCTGAAAATGTCACTATAGTTCAGGAAAGAGTAATTAAAAACAACAGAACACTTCGTTTTTGACAAATCTGCTACACAAATCCCCACTGCTGACAAAGTACTAACACAGAAATCAATATGTGGGACTATCTGAATTGTTGACATATACACTTTAGCAATGAAATGGGCACTTCATATGGAAAACTTCACCTGTTCGAACTGCCAATCCCTCAACTTTTTATTGCATATGGAGTGAATTAGTCCCACATTGTAATGCAAATGTGATATACTCTCACCTGGAAACCAATGAAATGTGAAATTTTGATGAAAGATTTTCCATCATCAACCAGTACTGTGTATTCTCTTTAAATGCAGTAGAATGTTATAAAAAACAAGCTGACTTACGTTGTGGTGTTAAAGCCTTAAGTGAAGAGGGCAAACAGTCTAGTGTTTTGGATTCACACCTGCAACACTTATTATTGATTCTATTCATAGACTCAAATTCCTCCTTACGTCAGGCAACAATGCTGTATTTATCATTAGATGAGCCATGCTTTGTTCGCGTCCTTAAACGTATCTATCAAACCCACACGAATTGTAAAGAACTTTTAAAGATACTGTTGTTACCTTAAATTTATCGGTAAGGGTGTAAGGGAATTTTTGTGAGTGGTGATGACCACTGTTGTTATTCGGTTCAGATCTGTGAAGGAAAAGGATGATAACAAATCGCATAGACGTGTGGTGTAGGTGTGTTTCACCGTTTTTTTTGGGGGGGGGGGTGGCAGTGGCATGATGAAATAAATAATTTGATGGGTCGGAAACGAATGAGGCAAATCATTTTGGGGTCAGAAAGGAAAATGATCAATATAGGCCTCTTATATACATGCTCAAATTTCATTTGGGGTCAAGCGCACCCTAACTCTCCAATCTGAGGACATGTTTTTTTGGGGGGTGGGGGGGGGAGGGGTTGGAATCAAACAGCTCTTGCCAGAATCTCTGTCTCTTTTTAGAACTTGAACATAATGGCTTCAATCCGAATTGTAAACTTACGCCCTAACAGAAATAGTGTTGTCATAAATTTGACGAATTGCACTGACGAAATAAAATCAAGATGAGGCAACAAAGGATACGACATATAAATCTTCCTCTTTCAATTTCCCTATAGACATATTTTACAAGCGATCATATTATTGGTTACTGTTGCTTTTCATCATAACTCCTCACAGAAAACTGTACGTACTTCAAACGTGTGTGTGTGTGTTGTGTGTGTTGTGTGTGTGCTGTGTGTGTGTGTGTGTGTGTGTGTGTGTGTAGTGCTAGTGTGTGTGTGTGTGTGATGGTATGTGGCGGGGGGGGGCACTCTTGCTTCGCGTTGCTATGCGCCACTGGTAATCGAAACATATCGAAAAGACTGAAATACATGCGGATTCAGTAACAACGAGAAAAAGACTCGGGTGTCGTCACGTCAACGAAATTTGAACTGTATTCTTGTTGTCACCTGCAGAAAGTAATTGATGAAATGAATGCAGGAAGTTAAAAGTGATGCGATTCCTAAATTGCCGAAATCTATCCCTGCAAAAGACGCATTTCACAAATGGAGTACTTGAAATGAGTAATAGTAGTAATCCGTGATGAGGCATTCGCAGATTTGCCACTGACAAACACTTTTAAACACAAATAAGGTTTATTGTATTTTGGTGAATGTGTTTTTCCAGAGATGTTGTTTTGGTGTAAAAGTAGAGGACGAGTTTTGAATCAAACGGTGCTTTGCATTGAGGTGATTGGTGAGAGACGTGGCACGTTTAAATGGTGTTGGTCTTCGTTCTGTGGCGACTTTTCATTAGAGATATACGAATACAACAACAAATGTTTATCATGTCTTAGACTAGTCTGGCTTCCAGACGCAAGAACTTATCCTATTTCCTAAAGAAATTAGGCCTACTATCATCAGTTAACTGTCTTGAACTAAGACAAGATTTCTGATCGACTAGGCAGAGTGAAGGGACTAGGCAGAGTGAAGGTAGAAAAAAGTTAGAGAGGGAGTGATATTAGTACTCTGGGGATGGAAAAAGTCGCGGGTCTGGAACCGAGACTAGTCTCAGACACGATATGGTTCTGGAGGCATTATGTTTTCAGGTTGTCCGTCGGTCCGTAACACGTTGCTTACCGTAATATCTCAGGGATGGATTGGTAGATTTTCATAGGACTTGGATAAAGTATGTATCACTATAAACGGATGTGCTGGTTAAATTTAGTAGCAAGAGGTCAAAGGTCAAATGTCTAAGGTCATGGGTCACTTGTGTAATATGCAATCAATATGTATTATATGCTGCAATATGAAGAAATCTCTGATGGATTTTCATGAAACTTGGCTTAAGTATGTATCTCCATAGACAAAAGGATTGATTTAATCTTTGGGTCAAAAGATCAAGGGTCAAAGGTCACCGCCCACTAAAGGGACTATTTACGCAATTCACTTTGTTTTCTTCAAATATCAGTGGAATGCATTTTCATGAAAGTTGACTGAAATTTAATCACTTTCTTCACATATTGACTGTTTCATTTGGGGTCATAAAGATCAAAGTTCACAGGCCATTTCTAGTTCTAATACATTCAATACTGCAAGCAACATGAAACATATTATGAAGTACCAAAGCATAGACTTGGGTGGGGGCCAAACTGCCTTTGGAGGAAAGTGGAATGCATTTTCATGAAAGTTGACTGAAATTTAATCACTTTCTTCACATATTGACTGTTTCATTTGGGGTCATAAAGATCAAAGTTCACAGGCCATTTCTAGTTCTAATACATTCAATACTGCAAACAACAGGAAACATATTATGAAGTACCAAAGCATAGACTTGGGTGGGGGCCAAACTGCCTTTGGAGGACTAAGGCATGTAAATGCCTTTGTTCACTGCCCAGCAGTCGAATTTTATTTTCAAATATCAAGGTGTATTGAAATGGGTTTTGCATTAAACATTAATAGTCAAGAAAACAATCAATTGAACAAAAAACAAACAAACAAACAACAGTAACTTACCGTTTAATTTAGAATAAAAACTTTGCAGCTCGTATTTATGATTGTACTTTTCCAAGTAGTAAACCATGTACAACTTTCCCAAAATTTTATTAAGAAAACCATGTACAACTCTCCCCCCGAAATTTTAGTGAGTAAGCCATATACAACTTTCCCAAAACGTACAGAATAATATGAAGAAGAAACGGAAGGAGGGTCAAACAAGTGCCACAGTTTCCTACAACGTAATCAATATTTAAACCAAACATAAAGCTCATAAATTGTTTAATCATGTGGAACATTGGGAGGAAAAACGCAAAACATACTTATCAATTTAACACCGTGCCACAAAACAACTATAAATCGGACAGTTCTATTTTTATCTTTGTTTGTTATTCATTTCTCGGATCACAATGTTTTGGGGCAAAATAGAGATCTTCCTTCCGAGATTTGCTCCATTAACCCCACCGTAACTTTTTGCGCTTGACAAGACTAAGTAAATCACTATTTTTAATCTTCAGGGATGCGGGTCGTTGATGTTGGAAAAGCAACCATCCCGGCAGGAAAACACGAGGTGCTTTTATTTATCCTAGATCCTCCGTTTTGAGGCGCTTTACAATTATTCTTTCCCTCTATGATATATATGTTGAATACTAGAAGTGTGTAGGTCTTTGTACTTTGCTCTATCCTAGATAATACCCAATATAAAATATTTTTTTTTCATCTATCATAATTAAATAATACTTGATTTCAAATAGGTTCCGCTGTATTGAAGAAATCAAACACTCTGATCAGCTGTATACTTCATAATTTCTTTGTGGTGAAAGTGATGTGGCGTTTAATCCGTTTATTGCGTTTTGACAGAGAAGAGGCTTTTTAAAACGTTACAGTTGGAGTTATGATACAACTTACAGAAAACGAAACATAGTTCATACATAGTTTATATGATCACCGGACAGATTGTCCTATGAAAATAATAATAACAATTTAGTATTAATTTCTTTAACAAAATCAAGCATTTCAGTCCGTGTAATTTTCTACCTAAAACACAATCAGACAATAGGAGGAAAGTGTTATTTTCTTTTAAGATTTACCACTATTATACACAACGGGACGCAGTGTAAAAAAGCTACTCACATTCTGTTGGTGGGTAATAGTGATTTATGCATCTTTTTGCATGAGAATGGGTCAAAGACTCGGGTGATCTACACCATAAAGCAAGCAAAAGTAGCTTGTAATGTAAACTTATCAAAAGCATTCTGATTTTAATGAGGTCAGGAAGCTTAGGTGTAATCGAGCAGAGTGGTTGTATTTCCAGTATTAAAGGCAAGGTTCACCCTCACATCAATTTGGTTTTAGTAAAAGCAGAACAATGAGAGAAACATACTAATGAAAGCTTGGCGAAAATCCACCAAAGAATAACGGAATTATGAGGTTTCGAAATTTTGAATTTGTGACGTCACATGCGAGCACCTCCCAATATGTCATGTAATATAGCTTCCATAAATTGCCATTTTTTAATGGTTCATGATAACTGAATGTTTTTTTTTTCATAGAAGCATGTATGAAATAATGTTTCTGATAGTATAGGGAATGCACAGGATAAAATCAATTTCAAATTTCTGAGAAAACGGCACTTTTATGGAATTTATATCACACGAGGTATGGGGAACTGCTCGCATGTGACGTCACAAATTTAAAAGTTAAAAGTTGCATAACTCTGTTATTCTTTGGTGGATTTTCACCAAACTTTCATTGATATGTTTCTCTCATTGTTCTGCTTTTACTAAAACCAACTTGATGTCAGGGTGAACCTGGCCTTTAAAGGGCAATAGCGTCATTGGGAGAAGTAAAAATGCCTCAAGATCCAAATGAGTTGAAACATATACCGATACATACACTGGGGAGAGTGTACATTCAGGCTGGTATGATTTGTCTTGAGTTTCTTTACTTGAGGAGACACAAGCATTGATTTACCAGTACTGAATTAGTCTCCAACCCTGATTGAAATTAATCCCACAGAAAGCTATACACACCAAATTTCACTGTCACAGCATCTTCTGATAATAATTGCACATGTACAACAACGAGATATTGTATGTATGACTATAAAATTTTCACAGCAGAAACTTAAAACAGCACACTTGATTATGGGAGCATTGTATCCCAAATTGAGGAACATACTATACCAATCTCGTCGTTTCTCTTTAAAGTACACGTGTATTATTTGTTTACTCACGTGACTACGCTGGCACAGTAGCTTGTAACACAGTCAGTACAGGTATCTATATCGCATAGGATTTGACCGTTTTGTCACCTTTGCCGACTTTCAAGATAGAATGCATGTCGTGCTAGTAGTAGTAGTAGTTGTTAGAGTGCTGTCTATACATGTAGCCTACGTGATAAAATTCTGCCCAAAAATTGAAATATTTGATAATCATTTCAGACTGATGGAGAATTGTCCGGTGTTTGTGTCACGCAATGTTGATTTCATTTTGCTTTATTTTTTTATTTCTAATTTGTTTTCATCGAAAACAGGAGGGTGCAGACCCGGTGTGGTGGCCACATGTGTACTCACATTCCTGCTAAAGTACTGCACTTGAATTTATAACCTGTATAATTTTATTTGCACCTAAAGCACCCATTTATCGACCTTATTGGAAATAAGCCAGTTACGTGTTTATGGACCGTTATTGTTATTGGTGGCATCCACATAATGGACTCAATTCAGTAATCAATCAATTAATTTTGAAGATTAAAGTTTAGATTGGATTCTGTACAGACCCATTTCTGTTACAAGCGCGTTATAGGAAGGTGGGGAAGTATGGACGACATTGTGGTTTTACGGACAGCGAAAAGTATATACACCAACATACACACTGACAGACACACACAGATATACACAGACACACAGACACACACATATACACAAAGACACACACAGACACACACGCACTGGTAGACACACAGATACACACTGACAGACACACACAGATATACGCAGACACACAGACACACACATATACACAAAGACACATACAGACACACACGCACTGATAGACACACAGATACACACAGACACACACATATACACACAGAGACACATACACACGCGCACGCACATACAAACACATACACATACATAGCCACACATACACAAACAAACTCACACGCAAACACACACAAAACATACACACACACATACACACACACACACACACAGTCACACACACACACACACACACACACACACACACACACACACACACACACACACACACACACACACACACACACACACACGCACACACACACACACACACACACACACATGCACGCACGCACACACACAGACACAAACAGAAACATATACACAAAAACACGCATAGGCCTACAGCCATAAACGCATACACACACAGAAACACGCAAATGGCATACACACACGCAAACACACAGATACACACACAAACTTTATGAAGCAACATGTTGTTAACCCTATTATATTGAATTCGTGTGTCAAACGATTTTACGGAGAAAAACTTATTTTTCTTGGTCACTCGGTCAAGTTGTGGCAGAGGTTACAATAGCAGGAAGGTAATTTATCGGGTTAGTTTCACCCTTTGTGTCTCATTTGTAAGCCGATCCACCTTCATTTGACCATTATACCACATTTCGGGGTATACCAATTATTTCTGAGGTGTGAGTAATTTGCCTTCTTGTTTAGATTCGTGGGCCCTGAAATTCCTCCCGTTGACTCTTGACCTAAAAAAAGTTCAATAACATGCTCATTTTGTTGTGTAGGCCTACATGTGTGTGCATGTAACATAACGGTTGCTTACAATGTTACAACTCACGATTATTTACAAGCTGCATCATTTTACACGTTCCAAACTACGTGATCCTTTGTACTAATGGTGTCTCTGATAAAGTGACAAATCTAAAAATGAAGCTCTGAAAATACAGTTCAAAACGAGCAGCCAATGCTTTTAACAAGTTAAAATCAAAGAGGGACCTTTCTGTATTTGATAATTTTTGTCGTCTGGACATTAATTCATGAGCCGATATTTATATGTAGGCCTACATATTATGCTAGTGACAACATAACTGTCTAATGTTTTGTGTTCTAGAATGTTTCCATTCAAACACTATCGGGTAGGTTAGACAAACATAAACATCAACATAAACATTAACATAAACATAAATTTATATAGCGCAGCTACTATCTATGTGTATATATTCAGCTGCGCTGGTTCAGAACTCATGTTTACTTAAAGGTATTGGCTAACATTTACCACAGTTAAAAAATCTGATCCACATGATTCCCCATGCTACCAGTGTCTTTGATGAGGTCTAAAAATCAAGCCCTGAAAAAATTGTCTTTAAAAGTGAAGAATTGTAAAGTTGACAAGATTCACTTGCCCATTTCCTCCCATAGACTTACTGAGTGTACACCTAGGCTATTAACAACTGCCCCGAGTTTTTTAATTGTTTATTCAGGCATAACTTGGGCCAATTGGCAGTGTAACTTCGAACTTTGTATTCTAGGGTGTTTATTTGTCCATTTGAGCACTACTATGTAGCTAAGATATCAAAGTTTGACAATTTTTTAAATTGAAGCTCCACAATGTTAGCCTTTCACTTTAATCCTACACAAAATACATGTATATTATATATATCAACAAAACACATATGATTTTAACTTACATTTGAAGACATTTAGGGAGAGTGAGCTACGAATTTCAGTGGGCAAGCTATTCCACAGTTTCGAGGCCGCAATGGCAATGCAAATGACAACGAAGTTTTAAATGTGATTTTATACAATTGAAAGTTTTGGAAACCAATATGCAAAGTCGATCTGTATACAGTGTATACACTGCATTCTAAAAAAGGGCAACAGTCGTTATTCCGAAGGTTCGAATACTCCGAAGGTTCGTTATTCTGAAGGATCGCTATTCCGAAGGTTCGCTCGATATTCCGAAGGTTCGTTAGTCCGAAAACGAATTAAGGTTCGATATTCCGAAGGTTCGTTAGTCCGAAAAAGAATAAGGTTCGATATTCCGAAGGTTTGTTAGTCCGAAAAAGAAATAAGGTCCGTTATTCCGAAGGTTCGTTAGTCCGAAAATGTAAAAAAGATTCACGACCCTTCGGAAATGCGAACCCTCGGATTAACGAACGTTCGGAGTAACGAACCTTATTTCAATTTCGGATTAACGAACCTTTGGAAATACGAACCCTATTTCGTTTTCGGATTAACGAACCTTCGGAAAAACGAACCCTATTTCGTTTTCGGATTAACGAACCTTCGGAGTAACGAACCTTATTTCGTTTTCGGATTAACGAACCCTTTTTCGTTTTCGGACTAACGAACATCGATGTATAGGCAATTTACGTGTTTCGGAATAACGAACCTTCGGAATAACGAACCTTCGGAATAGCGAACCTTCGGAATATCGAACTGTAACCCTAAAAAATACCGCTCATCCATTCGCTTCTTTTTACAGTTTTCACCAATCTGTACTTTGAAGGAAGGAAACGGACGCGTTATATAGAGTGTCTATTTGGTGGCAATGTAGATCTACCATGCACTTTACCAGACTACAAAAGTGTTGACAAAACACACTGACGGACAATAGACAAACAATACTGATCATTTTCACCTTTGGAATCATTGAAAGGAACCTCACAAGATCTTGGATTCAATTCTCTATCAGTATTGTTTGTATAAGTTAAACTTATTGACTGCATTTGTTGAATATATGGTTTGACAAGTTTGCACAAATATTAATAGACGACTATTTGGCGATATATCTCAACCCAAGGTCAAGTCATTGTCAAACTGATATATTTTTGTTCAAGTAAAATCTAACATGCCTTTATTATTATTATTATTATCCTCACTGATATTTTGTACGATGCGTAAATCTCACTAATAATTAAGTTGTACCCAAAATGCATTTTCCCGATACTGTGACGTGATGTGGTGACTGCATTGTTAATACACCTAGATATCATTTTTCTATCTTTCTAGCTCATTTGTGGGAGTACACTTTCCAGCTCCGTCATATTATGAAGAAATAATTCATTCAAAGTTAAATCCACAATTTAGTAGTTAATCTCATTTACCTTAATTCAATTACAATTTTATTGCAACAAACGAGGGATGTCTTCATCATGGCATAATACTAACAAGATTAAGTTAGCAATATTGCGTATCCACATTATTATCATCATTATCATCATTGTTATAATTATTTAATTATTTTAGCCTGTTGAGACGTAGCTATACACAGTTGGCACTGAATAAAGGTCATTGTGTTTTAGGAAAAGTTACCAAGATGCTGCGGTCAATCTGAATCAGTTTATTAGTGGTAATGTTTCCGAACGGGAATAGCACGCTGGTTAATTCCGGAAATGCAAACAGAAGCCACGAAACGATCAGTTATATACGTGTACATGTACGTCGAAAGTTGACACTTTTTCGTCTACCGTACACTATAACCATAACCTGTCTGGAATAGTTCCACGTTCCATGCTGTAGCATAATCATTACCAAGGAGCTTCATGTCATTACCAACCACACAGGCAGACAACAATGTGCTAGGTTTTGCAATATGTTTATCCCACCTCCGGCGCCCTCAAAACCATCGTCGCAAACAAACAATTTTAATGAACATCAACAATAACTGCGAGATTATGTGAATAATTTGCAACTACATGTATGTAGTCCTAAAACATCTAGGTACAAAAGAAGCTATTTTCGTTGTGCTAGTATAGAAAGTCGGCATTATTTTGTTGTGGTATGCGATCAATTGCCTGACTTTGAACCGGTATGTTCAGCTTAATTTTCTGTCCCCAACGTTTACGCTTGATTTAGCCACAATCTTATTAGAGAATGTCATCGTATACATGTTCATAAATTAAGAATTGATTCCTTTGCCAGTATCCGGTTATTTTCGAAAGGTAACAAACAGTGCATGTAATCTAATACTGCTGGTATAGTGACCGAATTTGTATTTTGTTTTCTGGAATTTCTGTTTGATTGTGTTCTTGATTTGATCACCGCCAAAGGTTCCCGCTAAATGAATATGCTAAATTCGGCTGCAACATGAACAATTATGTTTTTCTTTATATCTCACGAATTACGAGATCAGGAAAGTGCATTTAAAGGGAAATATTGCACTAGCAAAACATAACATTCACACATGCTGTATGCAGAATGTAATAACGCCTTTGTTGATTTAAATTATACATAAAAGTTCACACTTTTCTTACCTCAGTGCAAGTGAGCAGGTTTGGATATGTTGGACGTGTCACTAAGATTAGAGTATAATTCTCTTCTGGCAGCTGCAGACTATATGCCATATACCTTCTATATATCATTATTATTGCCTTTATTTTAAAGGGAAATGGCAAGATTGGAAGTAGTTCTCAATTTAGGATATAAGCTCCCAGAATCATGTATACTGTTTAAAGTTTCTGCCCTGAATAGTCGTGCATCTCCTCTGTTTTGAGCAATATTATCAGAAAATATTGGGACAGTGAGTGTAGGTCCTATATATGTGTTGGTATATGTCTCAACTCATGTTTTTTTTTGCTGCTCTCAATCATATCACTGACCGTTAAGAATGCGTGTTGATTGTTTGTGTTTGGAGGGAATATACTGTCCGTAGTTAAATCGAAATCGTACCATAACAGTGGACTTTTCACTCAACTTTATTACGGTATTCCGGATCGTTTTAAATGGATAAGATAAAGCCATCATCATTACATGTGTTCACAAATTCTGCGAAGATGTAGGGTATTGTTGGGGGTTATACAACTTAAATTGGAAGATTTGGAGATTCATTCATCAGAATGGGATGGAATTTGGTATCGATCTATTTAAAGGTATTGGCTAACATTTACCACGTTAAAAAAATCTGAGCTACATGATTCTCCATGCTAAAATTGTCTTTGATAAGGTCTAAAAATGACGCCCTGAAAAAATTGTATTTCAAAATGATTATTTAGTGCTTTAAACAAGTGAAAATCGTAAGTTGATCGGATTCACCTGCCCATTTTCTCCCATAGACTTACTGTGTGTACACCTAGGTTATTTAAACTCGCCCCGAGTTTTAATTCATGCATAACATGCCATTGGCAGTGTAATTTGTTACGATCAATTCACAACCGAAAAGATGAAACAAAATGATACCAATATTTGAATTCTGGGTGTTTGGTGGCCGAGATTTTCAAGCGATATTTGAATGAGGGGTGCTGTTTAGGCTCCAGGCTAGCAGTGGTAGAGCCTGTTTAGTAAGTCTTTCCTTTTCAGGCACACAGCAGGCAGACATTGAAATTAGAAGGGCTTGTATCTCAGACGTGCGTGTATCATGAGCTTGAGGCTGTTGACGTCCCTGAGTGCTACTATGTCAAAGGACATTTTGATGCAGGAAGTGGAGACCCTCCCTTAGGCCAGATGATTGAGGATTGGACTTGTTGTCCATCAAATTGTTGCCTCCACTGTTATCGCAATGAGATTTTAGAATTAGGCCACGAGTATCCGTTGTTGGCCGTGCCATTTAGGACGTCAGAAAGAACAAAAGATATCGTAATCAGAGGCATTTTTTATTGGCCGAGTTCTGATCGAGACGTGGCTGTAGTTTTGTAAAACTGTTGTACACATGTCAGTGTTTGCGTAACCACAGCCGTCGATCAAAGCCGGCACCATTATTCGATTCCTGCATTTGATGAACCGTTCACTCGGGCTTTTAGTTGATTGGTGTTGCCCTTTTGCCTAAGAACTAGAGTCAGCGTCATAAGTTCCTCCTTTGACATATGGGATAATGATTCTACCCTAGTTCCCAGAGGCAATTCCACTCAGAATATTACAAGCTAGTACTGTAGTAGAGGCGCCTAGATTGCAGTTTTCACTAGGTACAGGTTTGCCCAAGGAAATTTCAGTCTGACAGGGGTCAAATTTCATGTCGAACGTATTTCAAGATGGTGAATGCTAATCTGTTTGGGTATCAGCAGCTGAAATCGTCAGCCTTATCATCCCCAATCTCAAGGTGCGTTTGAAGCTACCATCAGACCTTGAAAACCTGGATTAGGCGATATTGTGGGAGTACCACTGAGTGACTGGATACGGCATCCCATTCTTGTTGTTTGCTACTAGGACTCCCCAATGAGTCAACACGGATTTAGTCCGTTTCGAGTGTGTACGAAGTCACGGAGCGTTAGGGCCGCCTTTAAGCCTCATAATAAGAGAGGTTCATGTCCCAGGATAGATGATGTAAATCTCTTGACTATACGTGTTCAAAGTTCCGTGAAAGGCGATGTTTACGGTGATAGGTGGCTAGAGGACATTGAGAGCGTCCCAGGAAGATGAAAAGGAAAGCTGACAGTGCAGTTGCCAAAGTACTGTGATTTATCAAGTCTTGGTGACAAGTACTTGTGATTGCTACCTAATTCTGGCAGTTGAGCCGTTAAAGCCAAGTTCAGTGGCCGTACTGTGTCAAAAGAAATGAATGATGTCAAACTATGTGATCAGTACTCCAATAGGAGGAAGAACAAAAGGCGGCTGTTGTCATGTAAACATGCCTCAAAGAATTACTTTGAACGAGAGGCTTAGCCAGCCAGTTGGTGTGATACAGGTGGTAATGGATGAGGAGGGAAGTTGACGTAATAGGAATCAGATTGACATGTCTGGAATCGGATGCTAAAAGTGACTGTGAGCCACCTAGTGTCAGGTTGTCTAACACCTCAATCACGTTGTCAGATGCTTATGTGGACAGTACTGCAGAGATGTGTCAAGTACAAGTGTTAGGGAAAACATGAGTGTTGAGTTACTCCTGAAGATCAGAGAATAGAACAATGTAACTGATTTGCTTAAGCCATGAATTTGGGGATGTAGGGCAAAGCGTATGTGAGTGTATCTGACAAACAAAAAAGGGGAGATAATACGCTTTCATGAAAACAATCCCCAGATCTTCCCCTGATCAGATTGAAACTGTAGGCACATTGGGACTCAGTCGTTTGTAGACACAGTGTACACATTAGTGAGGAAAAAAAAACACAGTTGGACACAAATCGAAAATTAGTCACACAAGGAAAGTGTTGATCATGTGTAATATGTTATCGATCTTATGGGTGAAAAAATGAAATTGCCATATATCCAAAAGGATTTAGCAAAAGATTGCTAGTATTTATTTTTACGTGAGAAATAAGTGCAGTAATGCCTTGCTTTGATTGATTTATTGTATCAAAAGAGTTTGGCTTATTAATTAGAAAAAATTTATCGTATGAATAATATCATTTGTTATCAAAATGATTCAATAAGAAGTAAAAAGTCATGAAAAATATTCATGTTATAGTATACAATATTTTTTAAAGCAGTTTGATAAATATTGTATAGATTCTGGTTTAACAAGTTTCTTTGTTGCGTAAAATACATTGTGCTGTTTGGCAACAAAAGACAAGTTGCTCATGTTAATTATGAGGTGTTATAAGAAAAAATGGCAACATGAATCAAGTGCTTTCAAAAATTAAAAGTATAAATGTTCACGATGCCAGTGAAGCGTGAACATTTGTATTGATATAGCTGTAAGCTAAATGTTGTAGTATATGCTATGTCAATTTAATTGCAGTATTCATGTATTTGAAATGTAAAAGAAAAATTTGGTACGGTCAAATTGTCTTTTTTTCCATGGGGGAGAGTTGTTATAAATTTCGTGATTATCTGATTACCATGCTACTGTACATGCTACTCTAGCACTAATTAGATGCCAGTTTATGTTGCTGGTGAAATTCATTTTGAAATATTTTCACTGCCCGTCTAGAAGACTGTGGAATGTGCTGGAACCTTCTGGCTCACTTGAAATTGACAGCCAAACAATTTATTGGATGCAGCAGTGGACTGCTTAGCTGTTGTGGTTTATCCCATTAGTTCTTTGGAATGCCATTGAGTGGGGGCCTGTGATAGTAAACAAGTCTGATGGATGTAATTGTATTTTTGATGTGATGACATAAATAGCACAGATGTTCAGGATCGTTCTACATGTAGGCCTTTTGGTGTTTTCTAGAAATTTGAAGATTCTAGAATTTAGGGGGTTTTGATATATATACTGGGGGAAGATGAAGCATAGTCAGAGTTTCTAGTCATTCTTAGGCTTCCAGTCACATGTCGTTAATCAGTAACTGCCCAATTTAGAGTTTATTGTGACCTTTGGCTCGACACACACCGTGGATTTATATGAGAATTTCTCTGTGTGCGACAGTTACCTGTTGTATTTACCTGAGATAGCCTCTTACTTCTGTGGATGTAAATTTGGAAATCGATACACTAACAAAGAGGGCATAGGAAGGAATCTAATAAAATAAAAAAACAAAAACATACAATAAAATAAAAAAAAAACAAAAAAAAAAAAACAAAACAACAAAAACAAAAAAAAAAAAAATAAAAAAAAAAAGAAAAAATAAAATAAACAAACATAAAAAAAAAAAAATTAAAAAATGACAACTAAAAAAATAAAAACGAAAAACAAAAAAAAAAAAATAAAAAAAATAAAAAAAACAAACAAAAAAAAAACAAAGAAAAAATAAAAAAAACAAACAACAAAAAAAACAAAAAAAAACAAAGAACATAAACAAAAACATAAAAAACACAAAAAAACAAAGAAAAAACACAATAAAAAAAAACAAAACACAACAATACACATCTACTCATCTTGGCTGCAATGAGAATACGTTGTGAACTTACGCTCAACACTGATTTCGTTGGAATACCTGCTTCATTCTTGCCATTGGGATTCATACTCTACCATTTGGGACTTCTACTAATCGTGGATCGTCTGGATCATCCGGGTTGCGACTCTTATCATTTGGATTTACGGTATGTCGCTGTGTGCGGGACTATTTTCACCTTGCGTTTACCAGCGTTGTTGAGAACTTAGTTTAATGGCTACAGTTATGTATCTTAAGGAAAGTAACCTAATGTGAAAGTTTGATTATATGTTTTGAGTTTAAGTTTAAAGGGAAATACCCCATTAATAAATATTTGTTAAATTCAAG
>JZLH01S0447569.1:0-13963 GCA_001188425.1 Eucidaris tribuloides
ATGAATTTGAAAAAGTTATGTTGTTTCTGCGTCTTCCTTGCGGTTTACTTTAATTCATAGTTTGGGATGCAGATGACAATGCATATCCTATTAATTCGGGCAGCCTGTTGCTTTCATTTGTTAAAGAGTTTTTGTCATTTTTCACAAATTATCATTTCTTTTGTGTTTGCTTTTTAAAACAAAAACTTCTATTGGAAATAAAACATGCATCACTATTTCATGTATTTTTGGTCTCATACATACTTACAAAGTCGTAAAAGATTTTTATGTTCATTCATGAATTTCGGACCCGATGCATTATTGGAAACCAACTAATCGGTTTCGAAAAATCAAGCTTTGCAGCTCAAAATAGTTCCAAATAACTTTCTATCAATTTCTTAACGAAAGAATGGATACAGAGGTCACAACCCACAATATCGATATCAACATCATGACTATACGGTGCTGTAATTGCATCTGCAAGTAGGGAATATGGGTGAAAATTCGAAAGATGTGCACATTATCGATGAATTTCCAAAAAGAGCATATCCTTCTTCACACGTGAAATTACAGTGAAATTCATATCTCACAAAATAATGTACTATTCGTCAGATATGTTGTAATGGCAGCCATTCTGAATAGTATCATTACAGAAATATTTGCATCTTGTTTTTCTTCACATTGACAGAAAATCCAGATCAAAATGACTTATAGTACAATCGGACAGCGAGGAAACTGCATCATGCCAGCCATTTTGAGTATTTTCGTCTTTAGTTATCAAAATTATTATTTTTTTTTTACAATTGCCGGCAGATTTAAAATTACCACCTCCATAAACATGCACTAAGGGATTAATTATATATAGAATTATGTCACGGTGGCTTAATGGAATAATTACAAATGGCCCAAAATTTCACTTCTGACACGCATTGAATTCGCAATCATCCCCTTGATGTTAATATTGACAAGAAAACGTTAAAAACCCATATAAAGTCACAAAACAAGGTGGTGTAGGATTAAGCATGGACTGTAATTAGCCAGAACAGGATTTTCGAGTATTATTGTATCTAACAATACTTTGGATTCAGCAGCGTTCAGCCTCCGCCTCGTCATTGTGGGAGCGATACTGGTAACCGGATTTTTTTTTGAACTCAGTATGTAAATTCATCATTATACGATCAAGGCGTGATAAGCTTGTTCCGTCTTAAAACACAAAAAACGATTTTTTTTTTCAGATCTGCTTGGGTGCGCGATACTAGCAACGTTTTTCTACGGATTTTCTTTTTCACATAAGGCATGTTAGTGTATCATAGTCCAATCGAGACCCCTGTATCTTTTGGTGATGCTGCCTCCACAGGTTCGTCTTTTACAGGATCAAAGGTCACCGTGATCAGGTCAAAATATGCCAAATGCATAAACAATTTGATGGTTATTCAACAGACTTTATTCAAACTTGCTGTGGCGGTCAATGGGCGATCATTCTACGTGTAGGCCAGAACACTTTCTCGTGACAGGGGAATCAGTGTTCCGACATGGGTGCCATGTGACATTTCTTGTATGTGCTTTACAGCCACATTTATTGTTGGATTTTATTCAAACTTGCTATGGAGGATTAAAGGGTGCCATACTAGGTAACAACAGTTTTCAGTGACAGCACCCTCATTGTTCCGACTTTAATAGGATGTCATGTCATGCCATAAAGCATGTAGCCTACCACCTTCATTTCTCGTCGGATTTGATTTAAACTTGCTGTGAAGGTTCATGGATGGTCATTCTAGGTCGGTCTCTTGACTTTCAACTTTCATAAAGGTGTACTGAGGGTAAAAGAAGACACCGTTAGGAGGATTCACGGACCGGGGAATACAAGTGTTTTACCGAAACGTGCATTTCAAGTTTGGATTTGTTGTTGTTGTTGGTGTTGTTGTTGTTTTTGTTGTTTTGATTTTCCACAGGAATACACGTCATATATAATCAATATACCTCCTTTTCATCGGTTGGGGAGTAACATATAGGAAGAAAAAGTTGAAGCTTCTACCAACCTATATTGTTGAGCTGACGAGCTTTTGTCCAGCACTTGTGGACTTTCTTCAAGCCAACTGAGTTGGTTCCTCGTTGACCGTTGCAGTCAGTTGTTTGGAGATCACAGGAGCATATATCGGAACCAACTCAGTTGGCTGGAAAAAGTCCACAGGTGCTGGACGAAAGCTCGTAACCTCAACAAGATAGGTTGGTAGAAGCTTCAACGTTTTCTTCTTAAATATTCCTCCCTGTTTTGCTCTACGTCCACTGGATTCTAGAGTTTCCTTAAATTGTAATTAAAACCCGCAGCATGAGAAATGCCTTACAAGAGTTAAATGTAATTTAAGTCATTTAAGGTGTGAGCGAAATTATGACAAAAGTGTTTTACTTTACCTTGGCAGGTTGGTAGTTCGGGAACAAATCCCTGACATGTACACATTATAGACGAATTTCCCGAAAGAGTACATCCATCATCACACGTCAAATTGCAAACTGTGCCTTTTTCGACGGTAGCACCAGAAGTGCAATTCGATGACAAACATGACAAAGGCGCCATGATGTCAGGGACGGTACAATTGGCTAGAAACGAATGTAAACAGAAAGAGTTTTTATGAATTTGAAAAAGTTATGTTGTTTCTACGTCTTCCTTGTTTACTTTAATTCATAGTTTGGGATGCAGATGACAATGTAAGCCCTATTAATTCGGGCTGCTTGTTGCTTTCATTTGTTAAAGAGTTTTTGTCATTTTTCACAAATTATCATTTCTTTTTGTGTTTGATTTTTAAAACAAAAACTTCTATTGGAAATAAAACATGCATCACTATTTCATGTATTTTTGGTCTAATACATACCTACAAAATCGTAAAAGATTCTAATGTTCATTCATGAATTGCGGATCACAACCCACAATATCGATATCGACATCATGACTATACGGTGCTATTATTGCATCTGCAAGTCGGGAATGTGGGTGAAAATCCTACAGATGTTCACATTATCGATGAAATTCCGAAAGAGCATATCCTTTTTCACACGTGAAATTACAGTGAAATTCATATCTCACAAAATAATGTACTATTCGTCAGATATGTTGTAATGGCAGCCATTGTGAATAGTATCATTACAGAAATATTTGCATCTTGGTTTTTTTTTTCACATTGACAGAAAAACCAGATCAAAATGACGTATAGTACAATCGGACAGTGAGGAAACTGCATCAAGCCAGCCATTTTGAGTTTTTCGTTTTTAGCGATCAAAATGACAGTTTTATTTTTTTTTTTACAACTGCCGGCAGATTTAAAATTAGCACCTCCATAAACATGCACTAAGGGATTAATTATATATGGAATTATTGTGTCACGGCAGCTAAATGGAATGGCCCAAAATTTCACTTCTGACACCCGTTGAATTCGCAATCATCCCCTTGATGTTAATATTGACAAGAAAACGTTAAAGAACATAAAAAGTCACAAAACAAGGTGTTGTAGGATTTAGCATGGACTTTAATCAGTCAGAACAGGATTTTTGAGTATTATTGTTCATGTATCTAAACATACTTTGGATTCAGCAGCGTTCAGCCTCCGCCTCGTCCTTGTGGGAGCGATACTGACCACCGATTTTTTTTTTCAAACTCAGTATGTAAATTTATTATTATACAATTAAGGCGTGATAAGCATTTAGTGGTGGCGCAATTGCTTGTTTCGTCTTAAAACACAAAAAAGCGCCTTTTTTCAGATCTGCTTGTGTGCGCGATACTAGCAACGTTTTTCTACGGATTTCTTTTTTACATAAGGCAGGTAAGTGTATCATGATCCAATCAAGACCCCTGTATCTTTTGGCGATGCTGCCCTCGCAGGTTCGTCTTTTACAGGATCAAAGGTCACCGTGATCAGGTCAATCTATGCCAAAATGCATAAGTAATTTGATGGTTATTCAACAGACTTTATTCAAACTTGCTGTGGCGGTCAATGGGCGATCATTCTACATGTAGGACACAACACTTTCTGGTGACAGGGGAATCAGTGTTCCGACATAGGTGCCATGTTACATTTCTTGTATGTGCTCTACAGCCACATTTATTGTTGGATTTTATTCAAACTTGCTATGGAAGATTATGGAGGCCATTCTAGGTAACAATGGTTTTCAGTGACTGCACCCTCATTGTTCCGACTTTGATAGGATGTCATGTCATGTCATATCATGTCATGTCATAAAGCATGTGGCCCGCCAGCTTCATTTCTCGTCGGATTCTATTTAAAGTTGCCGTGAAGGTTCATGGATGTTCATTCTAGGTAACAACAGTTTTAAAAAACAGCGGTCTCTTTACTTCCAACTTTCATTAAAGTGTACTGAGGGTAAAAGAAGACACCAATAGCAGGATTCACGGGCCGGAGGATACAAGCGTTTTACCGAAACTTGCAATTCACATTTTGATTTGTTGTTGTTGTTGTTGTTTTGATTTTCCACAGGAATACATGTCATATACAATCAATATTCCTTTCTGTTTTGCTATACGTCCACTGGATTCTAGAGTTTCCTTACATTATAATTAAAACCCACATCGTGAGAAATGCCATACAAGATTATGAGTTTAAAATGTTATTTAGTAGGCAAAATTATGACAAAAGTGTTTTACTTTACCGTGGCAAGTTGGTAGTTCGGGAACAAATCCCTGACATGTACACATTATAGACGAATTTCCGGAAAGAGTACATCCATCATCACACGTCAAATTGCAAACTGTGCCTTTTTCGACGGTATCACCAGAAGTGCAATTCGATGACAAACATGACAAAGGCGCCATGATGTCCGGGACGGTACATTTGGCTAGAAACGAATGTAAAGAGAAAGAGTTTTCATGGATTTGAAAAAGTTATGTTGTTTCTACGTCTTCCTTGTTTACTTTAATTCATAGTTTGGGATGCAGATGACAATGCATATCCTTGTAATTCGGGATGCCCGTTGCTTTCATTTATTGAAGAGTTTTTGTCATTTTTCACAAATTATCATTTCTTTTTGTGTTTGCTTTTTAAAACAAAAATGTCTATTGGAAATGAAACATGCATCACTATTTCATGTATTTTTTGGTCTAATACATACTTACAAAATCGTAAAAGATTCTAATTTTTATTCATGAATTGCGGATCACAACCCACAATATCGATATCGACATCATGATTATATGGTGCTGTCATTGCATCTGCAAGTAGGGAGCGTGGGTGAAAATCCTAAAGATTTGCACATTATCGATGAATTTCCGAAAAGAGCATATCCTTCTTCACACGTGAAATTACAGTGAAATTCATATCTCACAAAATAATGTACTCTTCGGAGGATATGTTGTAATGGCAGCCATTTTGAATAGTATCATTACAGAAATATTTACATCTTGTTTTTCTTCACATTGACAGAAAATCCAGATCAAAATGAATATAGTACAATCGGACAGTGAGGAAACTGCATCATGGCAGCCATTTTGATTTTTTTCGTCTTTAGTGATCAAAATGAAAGTTTTCTTTTTTTACAACTGCCGGCAGTTTTAAAATTAGCACCTCCATAAACATGCACTAAGGGATTAATTATGTATAGAATTACTATGTCACGGCGGCTAAATGGAATAATTACAAATGGCTCAAAATTTCACTTATGACACCTATTCAATTCGCAATCATCCCCTTGATGTTAATATTGACAAGAAAACGTTAAAAACCATATAAAGTCACAAAACAAGGTGGTGTAGGATTTAGCATGGACTGTAATTAGTCAGAACAGGATTTTCGAGTATTATTGTTCTTGTATCTAAACATACTTTGGATTCAGCAGCGTTCAGCCTCCGCCTCGTCCTTATGGGAGCGATACTGGCAAGCGGGTGTTTTTTTTTTCGAACTCAGTATGTAAATTTATCATTATACGATCAAGGCGTGATAAGCTTTTGGTGGTGGCGCAATCGCTTGTTTCGTTTTAAGACACAAGCGCATTTTTTTTTTCAGATCTGCTTGGGTGCACGATACTAGCAACTTTTTTTTTTTTACAGATTTTCTTTTTCACACAAGGCAAGTAAGTGTATCATAGACCAATGGAGACCCCTGTATTTTTTCGTGATGCTGCCCTCACAGGTTCGTCTTTTACAGGATCAAAGGTCACCGTGATCAGGTCAAAGTATGCCAAAATGCATAAGTAATTTGATGGTTATTCAACAGACTTTATTCAAACTTGCTGTGGCGATCAATGGGCAATCATTCTACGTGTAGGCCACAACACTTTCTGGTGACAGGGGAATCAGTGTTCCGACATAGATGCCATGTGACATTTCTTGTATGTGCTCTACAGCCACATTTATTGTTGGATTTTATTCAAACTTGCTATGGAAGATTATGGAGGCCATTCTACGTAACAATGGTTTTCAGTTACTGCACCCTCATTGTTCCGACTTTAATAGGATGTCATGTCATGTCATGTCATGTCATGTCATGTCATGTCATGTCATGTCATAAAGCATGTGGCCCACCAGCTTCATTTCTCGTCGGATTTTATTTAAAGTTGCGGTGAAGGTTCATGGATGTTCATTCCAGGTAACAACAGTTTTAAAAGACAGCGGTCTCTTTACTTCCAACTTTCATGAAAGTGTACTGAGGGTAAAAGAAGACACCAATAGCAGGATTCACGGGCCGGAGGATACAAGCGTTTTATCGAAACTTGCATTTCAAATTTTGATTTGTTGTTGTTGTTGTTGTTGTTGTTTTGATTTTCCACAGGAATACATGTCATATACAATCAATATTCCATTCTGTTTTGCTATACGTCCACTGGATTCTAGAGTTTTCTTACATTGTAATTAAAACCCACATCGTAAGAAATGTCTTACAAGATTATGAGTTGAAAATGTTATTTAGTAAGCAAAATTATGACAAAAGTGTTTTACTTTACCTTGGCAAGTTGGTAGTTCGGGAACAAATCCCTGACATGTACACATTATCGACGAATTTCCAGAAAGAGCACATCCATCTTCCCACATCAAATTGCAAACTGTGCCTTTTTCGACGGTAGTACCAGAAGTGCAATTCGATGACAAACATGAGAAAGGCGCCATGAAATCAGGGACGGTACAATTGGCTAGAAACGAATGTAAAGAAAAAGAGTTTTCATGAATTTGAAAAAGTTATGTTGTTTCTACGTCTTCCTTGTTTACTTTAATTCATAGTTTGGGATGCAGATGACAATGCATATCCTATTAATTCGGGCTGCTTGTTGTTTTTATTAATTGTTAAAGAGTTTATGTCATATTTCACAAATTATCATTTCTTTTTGTGTTTGCTTTTTAAAACAAAAACTTCTATTTGAAATAAAACATGCATCACTATTTCATGTATTTTTGGTCTAATACATACAAAATCGTAAAAGATTCTAATGTTCATTCATGAATTGCGGATCACAACCCACAATATCGATATCGACATCATGACTATATGGTGCTATTATTGCATCTGCAAGTCGGGAATGTGGGTGAAAATCCTACAGATGTTCACATTATCGATGAATTTCCGAAAAGAGCATATCCTTCTTCACAGGTGAAATTACAGTGAAATTCATATCTCACAAAATAATGTACTATTCGTCAGATATGTTGTAATGGCAGCCATTGTGAATAGTATCATTACAGAAATATTTGCATCTTGGTTTTTTTTTCACATTGACAGAAAAACCAGATCAAAATGACGTATAGTACAATCGGACAGTGAGGAAACTGCATCAAGCCAGCCATTTTGAGTTTTTCGTTTTAGTGATCAAAATGAAAGTTTTCTTTTCTTTACAACTGCCGGCAGATTTAAAATTAGCACCTCCATAAACATGCACTAAGGGATTAATTATATATAGAATTATTATGTCACGGCGGCTAAATGGAATAATTACAAATGGCTCAGAATTTCATTTCTGACACCTATTCAATTCGCAATCATCCCCTTGATGTTAATATTGACAAGAAAACGTTAAAAAAAAACATATAAAGTCACAAAACAAGGTGGTGTAGGATTTTAATAGCATGGACTGTAATTAGTCAGAACAGGATTTTTTTAGTATTATTGTTCATGTATCTAAACATACTTTGGATTCAGCAGCGTTCAGCCTCCGCCTCGTCCTTATGGGAGCGATACTGGCAAGTGGGTGTTTTTTTTTCGAACTCAGTATGTAAATTTAGCATTATACGATCAAGGCGTGATAAGCTTTTGGTGGTGGCGCAATCGCTTGTTTCGTTTTAAGACACAAGCGCATTTTTTTTTTCAGATCTGCTTGGGTGTGCGATACTAGCAACGTTTCTTTCTTTTTTTTTTACAGATTTTCTTTTTGACATAAGGCAAGTAAGTGTATCATAGTCCAATGGAGACCCCTGTATCTTTTGGTGATGCTGCCCTCACAGGTTCGTCTTTTACAGGATCAAAGGTCACCGTGATCAGGTCAGACTATGCCAAAATGCATAAGTAATTTGATGGTTATTCAACAGACTTTATTCAAACTTGCTGTGGCGGTCAATGGGCGATCATTCTACACGTAGGACACAACACTTTCTGGTGACAGGGGAATCAGTGTTCCGACATAGGTGCCATGTGACATTTCTTGTATGTGCTCTACAGCCACATTTATTGTTGGATTTTATTCAAACTTGCTATGGAAGATTATGGAGGCCATTCTAGGTAACAATGGTTTTCAGTTACTGCACCCTCATTGTTCCGACTTTAATAGGATGTCATGTCATGTCATGTCATGTCATGTCATGTGATGTCATGTCATAAAGCATGTGGCCCACCAGCTTCATTTCTCGTCGGATTTTATTTAAAGTTGCGGTGAAGGTTCATGGATGTTCATTCTAGGTAACAACAGTTTTAAAAAACAGCGGTCTCTTTACTTCCAACTTTCATTAAAGTGTACTGAGGGTAAAAGAAGACACCAATAGCAGGATTCACGTGCCGGGGGATACAAGCGTTTTACCGAAACTTGCAATTCAAATTTTGATTTGTTGTTGTTGTTGTTGTTTTGATTTACCACAGGAATACATGTCATATACAATCAATATTCCTTTCTGTTTTGCTATACGTCCACTGGATTCTAGAGTTTCCTTATATTATAATTAAAACCCACATCGTGAGAAATGCCATACAAGATTATGAGTTGCAAATGTTATTTAGTAGGCAAAATTATGACAAAGGTGTTTTACTTTACCTTGGCAAGTTGGTAGTTCGGGAACAAATCCCTGACATGTACACATTATAGACGAATTTCCGGAAAGAGTACATCCATCTTCACACGTCAAATTGCAAACTGTGCCTTTTTCGACGGTATCACCAGAAGTGCAATTCGATGGCAAACATGACAAAGGCGCCATGATGTCAGGGACGGTACAATTGGCTAGAAACGATTGTAAAGAAAAAGAGTTTTCATGAATTTGAAAAAGTTATGTTGTTTCTACGTCTTCCTTGTTTACTTTAATTCATAGTTTGGGATGCAGATGACAATGCATATCCTATTAAATTGGGCTGCTTGATGTTTTCATTAATTGTTAAAGAGTTTATGTCATTTTTCACAAATTATCATTTCTTTTTGTGTTTGCTTTTTAAAACAAAAATGTCTATTGGAAATGAAACATGCATCACTATTTCATGTATTTTTGGTCTCATACATACTTACAAAATCGTTAAAGATTCTTATGTTCATTCATGAATTGCGAATCACAACCCACAATATCGATATCGACATCATGACTATATGGTGCTATTATTGCATCTGCAAGTCGGGAATGTGGGTGAAAATCATACAGATGTTCACATTATCGATGAATTTCCGAAAAGAGCATATCCTTCTTCACACGTGAAATTACAGTGAAATTCATATCTCACAAAATAATGTACTATTCGTCAGATATGTTTTAATGGCAGCCATTGTGAATAGTTTCATTACAGAAATATTTGCATCTTGGTTTTTTTTCACATTGACAGAAAAACCAGATCAAAATGACATATAGTACAATCGGACAGTGAGGAAACTGCATCATGGCAGCCATTTTGAGTTTTTCGTTTTTAGTGATCAAAATGAAAGTTTTCTTTTCTTTACAACTGCCGGCAGATTTAAAATTAGCACCTCCATAAACATGCACTAAGGGATTAATTATATATAGAATTATTATGCCGCGGCGGCTAAATGGAATAATTACAAATGGCCCAAAATTTCACTTCTGACACCCGTTGAATTCGCAATCATCCCTTTGATGTTAATATTGACAAGAAAACGTTAAAAAGCCATATAAAGTCACAAAACAAGGTGTTGTAGGATTTAGCATGGACTGTAATTAGTCAGAACAGGATTTTTTTAGTATTATTGTTCATGTATCTTAACATACTTTGGATTCAGCAGCGTTCAGCCTCCGCCTCGTCATTGTGGGAGCGATACTGGCAAGCGGATTTTTTTTTACGAAATCAGTATGTAAATTTATTATTATACAATCAAGGCTAGATAAGCATTTAGTGGTGGCGCAATTGCTTGTTTCGTCTTAAAACACAAAAAAGCGCCTTTTTTTCAGATCTGCTTGTGTGCGCGATACTAGCAACGTTTTTCTACGGATTTCTTTTTTACATAAGGCAGGTAAGTGTATCATGATACAATCAAGACACCTGTATCTTTCGGTGATGCTGCCCTCACAGGTTCGTCTTTTACAGGATCAAAGGTCACCGTGATCAGATCAAAATATGCCAAAAGGCAAAAATAATTTGATGAATATTCAACAGACTTTAATCAAACTTGCTGTGGCAGTCATTGGGCGATCATTCTTCATGTAGGCCACAACACTTTCTGGTCACAGGGTAATCAATGTTATGTCATGAGTGCCATGTGACATTTCTTGTATGTGCTCTACAGCCACATTTATTGTTAGATTTTATTCAAACTTGCCATGAAGGATTATGGGTGCCATTCTAGGTAACAACAGTTTTCAGTGACATCACTCTCATCGTTCCGACTTTAATAGGATGCCATATGTCATGTCATAAAGCATGCAGCCTACCACCTTCATTTCTCGTCGGATTTTTTTTTAACTTGCTGTGAAGGTTCATAGATGGTCATTCTAAGTCGGTCTCTTGACTTCAAACTTTCATAAATGTGTACTGAGGGTAAAAGTAGACACCGTTAGGAGGATTCATGGACCGGGGAATACAAGTGTTTTACCGAAACGCGCTTTTCAAGTTTGGATATGTTGTTGTTGTTGTTGTTTTTGTTGTTTTGATTTTCCACAGGAATACATGTCACATATAATCAATATTCCCTCTTTTCATCGGTTGGGGAGTAACGTATAAGAAGAAAAAGTTGAAGCTTCTACCAACCTATATTGTTGAGCTGACGAGCTTTTGTCCAGCACTTGTGGACTTCTTCAATCCAACTGAGTTGGTTCCTCGATGACCGTTGCAGTCAGTTGTTTGGAGATCACTGGAGCATATATCGAACCAACTCAGTTGGCTAGAAGCTTCAACGTTTTCTTCTTAGATATTCCTCCTTGTTTTGCTCTACGTCCACTGGTTCTAGAGTTTCCTAACATTGTAATTAAAACCCGCAGCATGAGAAATGCCTTACAAGAGTTAAATGTAATTTAAGTAATTTAAGTTGTGAGCGAAATTATGACAAAAGTGTTTTACTTTACCTTGGCAGGTTGGTAGTGCGGGAACAAATCCCTGACATGTACACATTATAGACGAATTTCCGGAAAGAGTACATCCATCATCACACGTCAAATTGCAAACTGTGCCTTTTTCGACGGTATCACCAGAAATGCAATTCGATGACAAACATGACAAAGGCGCCATGATGTCAGGGACGGTACAATTGGCTAGAAACGAATGTAAAGAGAAAGAGTTTTCATGGATTTGAAAAGTTATATTGTTTTTCACGTCTTCCTTGTTAACTTTAATTCATAGTTTGGGATGCAAATGAATATGCATATCCTATTAAATTGGGCTGCCTGTTGCTTTCATTTGTTAAAGAGTTTTTGTCATTTTTCACAAATTATCATTTCTTTTTGTGTTTGCTTTTTAAAACAAAAATGTCTATTGGAAATGAAACATGCATCACTATTTCATGTATTTTTGGTCTCATACATACTTACAAAATCGTTAAAGATTCTTTTGTTCATTCATGAATTGCGGACCCGATGCATTGTTGTAAACCAACTAATCGGTTTCGCAAAATCAAGCTTTGCAGTTCAAAATAGTTCCAAATGACTTTCAATCAATTTCTTAACGAAAGAGTGGATACAGAGATTACAACCCACAATATCGATATCGACACCATGACTATGCGGTGCTGTAATTGCATCTTCAAGTCGGGAATGTGGGTGAAAATCCTAAAGATGTGCACATTATCGATGAATTTCCGAAAAGAGCATATATATCCTTCTTCACACGTGAAATTACAGTGAAATTCATATCTCACAAAATAATGTACTATTCGTTAGATATGTTGTAATGGCCATTCTGAATAGTATCATTACATAAATATTTGCATCTTGTGTTTTTTTCACATTGACAGAAAAACCAGATCAAAATGACATATAGTACAATCGAACAGTGAGGAAACTGCATCATGGCAGCCATTTTGAGTTTTTCGTCTTTAGCGGTCAAAATGAAAGTTTTCTTTCTTTTTACAACTGCCGGCAGATGTTAAATTGGCACCTTCATAAACATACACTAAGGGATTAATTATATATGGAATTATTGTGTCACGGTAGCTAAATGGAATGGCCCAAAATTTCACTTCTGACACCCGTTGAATTCGCAATCATCCCTTTGATGTTAATATTGACAAGAAAACGTTAAAAAACATATAAAGTCACAAAACAAGGTGTTGTAGGATTTAGCATGGACTGTAATTAGTCAGAACAGGATTTTTTTTAGTATTATTGTTCATGTATCTTAACATACTTTGGATTCAGCAGCGTTCAGCCTCCGCCTCGTCCTTGTGGGAGCGATACTGACCACCGATTTTTTTTTTCAAACTCAGTATGTAAATTTATTATTATACAATCAAGGCGTGATAAGCATTTAGTGGTGGCGCAATTGCTTGTTTCGTCTTAGAACACAAAAAAGCGCCTTTTTTCAGATCTGCTTGTGTGCGCGATACTAGCAACGTTTTTCTACGGATTTCTTTTTTACATAAGGCAGGTAAGTGTATCATGATCCAATCAAGACACCTGTATCTTTTAGTGATGCTTCCCTCACAGGTTCGTCCTTTGCAGGATCAAAGCTCACCGTGATCTGGTCAGACTATGCCAAAATGCATAAGTAATTTGATGCTTATTCAACAGACTTTATTCAAACTTGCTGTGGCGGTCAATGGGCGATCATTCTACATGTAGGCCACAACACTTTCTGGTGACAAGGGAATCAGTGTTCCGACATAGGTGCCATGTGACATTTCTTGTATGTGCTGTACAGCCACATTTATTGTTGGATTTTATTCAAACTTGCTATGGAAGATTATGGAGGCCATTCTAGGTAACAATGGTTTTCAGTGACTGCACCCTCATTGTTCCGACTTTGATAGGATGTCATGTCATGTCATATCATGTCATGTCATAAAGCATGTGGCCCGCCAGCTTCATTTCTCGTCGGATTTTATTTAAAGTTGCCGTGAAGGTTCATGGATGTTCATTCTAGGTAACAACAGTTTTAAAAAACAGCGGTCTCTTTACTTCCAACTTTCATTAAAGTGTACTGAGGGTAAAAGAAGACACCAATAGCAGGATTCACGGTCTGGAGGATACAAGCGTTTTACCGAAACTTGCAATTCAAATTTTGATTTGTTGTTGTTGTTGTTGTTGTTGTTTTGATTTTCCACAGGAATACATGTCATATACAATCAATATTCCTTTCTGTTTTGCTATACGTCCACTGGATTCTAGAGTTTCCTTACATTATAATTAAAACCCACA
>JZLH01S0447576.1:0-11910 GCA_001188425.1 Eucidaris tribuloides
GAAAGGAATTAAATATAGTTCGTAATTATCCCTATCCCAAAGTTTCATCCAAAAAAAATGAACTCATCGCTTATCAAATTTTCAAATAAATAAAAAAAAAATCATGAAAAAAAGATGCCCGCTAGGAAGTTCGAACGAGGGGACCTTCATATAAAAAGGCCCAGCACTCTAACCACAGATCTACCCTTTTTGCGATTCGTACGAAGCACTGAAATTTGGTGAATCTTATCTGTATATTGGCGTATTGCCTGGTACAGTGATACTCAGTGCGTGACGATCGCATTATCTCGCTGAATATTCTTCATGTCCAATCATTGTCCTTCAGAGGAATGTTTGGCCAGCCGTGTGTTGGCAATTTGGGCCATTCTTTTTCCAGTTTTAGCATCGTTCTTGACGACATGTAAAAGTGAAGACTGCATTTGTATTTAGCACTGGGTAAATACAAAAAGTCGCAAGAAGAATCAATACAATATATTGTCCAACCGTTCCGTTTATTTCAAATAACGATAACGCAGCATTGAAATGTTTTAGTAATATGTATTATGCATACTTTGAGCACGCATCAAGTGTTTTTATTGTACGTTCGTTGGAGACGAATTGAGTAATAATTTACACGCATCCTCCATACATAATGCCCGAGATTTTCTCGTCTTTGGCCCGGTTCTGTTTAGCTCTATATAATCGTTAAGGGTGTGCATTTCATGGTTAGGTTTGCACGTGCAATTTGATATCAAACTGCGGTCTCATTGTGTTGTGGCAGTGAGTCGTTTGAGAGGAGTGATTGGCATCCTTGCGCAATTGGGAATACATTTTCTAGTTTTAGCGTCTTGTTTATTACAAATTGTCCCGAAAGAATTGTATGATGGTTGTTGAATGATTTTCTATGGCACGGATAATATAAAAAGCCAGGAAGAATCAAATATCGGTTCGTTATTATCCCTATTCAAAAGTTTCATGAAAAAAATAAACCTCATCGCTTATCATAATTTTCAAATAAATAAAAAAAAGCGTCTGAAAAGTATGCCGCTAGGGAAGATTCTGCGAGGGGACCTTCAAAAAAAAGGCCAGCACTTAACCACAGAGCTAACCTCGCGATTCGTTAACGAAGCACTGAAATTTGGTAAATTTATTTAATGTGCGCGCTTTGCGTGGTACGTTGATACTCAGTGCGTTGACGATAGCATTTGACCTCTGCTGAATATTCATCATGTCCAAGTCATTTTTTCAGAGGAATGTTGGCCATGTTTGGGCAATTTGCAAATCTTTTATCCATTTTAGCATCGGTTCTTTAGAATTGTAAAGCTAAAGACTGCATTTGTATTACACTGTAAATACAAAAGTGCGGTTAAGAATTAAATACCAGGATATGTTATTACCCGTTCCGTCTTGTATTTTAAAATAACGTTAACCCAATTGAAATGTATTCAGTAATATGCATTAGCATACTTGCAGCCACGTATCAAGTTGTTATTTGATTGTCGTCCGTTGGAGACAATTGAGTTTCATTTACAGCATCTCCATACTATAATGCCCGAGATTCTCGTCTTTAGCTCGCGCCTTCTGAGTCTATTACCAATTGTTTAAGGATGTTGTCATTATTGGTTGGTTGCACGTCGTTTGAATATCACCTGCGGATCTCATTGTGTATGTGGCAGTGAGTCGTTTGAGAGGATGTTTGGTATTTTCATTAGGCAATTTGGGGATACATTTTCTAGTTTTTAGCGGTCTGATATATTACAAATGTTCGACGAATTGTTAGAGGCTTGGACTTGATTTTCTATGGCCACGAAAATATAAAAAAAGCCTTTAAGAATCAAAATATGAGCTCGTATTATCCCTATCCCAAGTTTAATCAAAAAAAAATGAAACCTCATCGCCTTATCAAATTTCCAAATAATATAAAAAACTCTGAAAAGTATGCCGTAGCGAAGATTTCGAACGAGGGACCTTCATATAAAAGCCAGCCACTCTAACCCAGAGCTACCTGCGAATTCGTTAACGAAGCCACTGAAATTTGTAATCTTATTGTATTGGACGTATTTGCCTGCGTACAGTGATACTCAGTGCGTGACGATTCGCATTGATCTCTGCTGAATATTCTTCATGTCCAAGCTCATTGGTTTTCAGAGGAATGTTTTGCATGTGTGGCAATTTGGCATTCTTTTCCAGTTTTAAGCATCGGTTCTTGACGAATTGTAAACGTGAAGACTGCATTTGTATTACACTGTAAATACAAAAAGTGCAGAAGAATCAAATACAATATATTGTCAACCCGTTCCGATTGTATTTCAAAATAAACGATAACCAGTTTGAAATGTTTTAAGTAATATGTATTTATGGCATACTTGAGCCACGCTATTCAAGTTGTTTTATGCTACGTTCGTGGAGCACGATGAGTTCAATATTACACGATCGCCTCCATACAATTACATGCCCGAGATTTCTTCGTCATTTCGCCGGTCTGTAGTCTATATATGTTAAGGGTGTTGCTCATTCATGGTTGGTTGCACGTGCAATCTGAATATCAACTGCGGTTCTCATTGTGTTTGTGGCAGTGAGTCGTCTGAGAGGAGTGATTGGCATTCTTAGGCAATTTGGAGATACATTTTCTAGTTTTAAGCGTCTATTACAATTCGTCCGAAGAATTGTAGCAGGTAGTGAATGATTTTCTATGCACGGATAATATAAAAAAGCAGGAAGAATATCAATATTTGTTCGTTTATTATCCCTATCAAAGTTTCATGAAAAAAATAACCTCATTCTGCTTATCAAATTCAATAAATAAAAAAAACTCTGAAAAGTATTGCCGCTAGGAAATTCGAAACGAGGGACCTTCAAAAAAAAGCCAGCACTCTAACCACAGAGCTACCTGCCCGATTCGTTAAACGAAGCACTGAAATTGCGTAATCTTAATTTAATGTGTGCCGCATTTGCGTGTACAGTGTACTCAGTGACGTAGACGATAGCATTGGACTCTGCCTCCCTGAATATTATCAGTCCAAGTCATTATTTCAGAGGAATGTTTGGCCATGTGTTGGCATTGGCAATCTTTATTCCAGTTTTAGCATCGGTTCTTTACGAATTGTAAAGTAAGACTGATTTGTATTACACTGTAAATACAAAAAGTGCGGAAAGAAATTTAAATACCCAGGATATTCTTTAATACCCGTTCCGTTGCTTTTTAAAATAACGAATAACCCAATTGAAATGTATTCATAATATGCATTAATGCATACTTGGCGGTATTCAAGTTGTTTTTATTGTACGTCCGTTGGAGACAATTGAGGTTCAATTATTACACGCATGTTCCTCCATACTATAATGCCGGATTTCTCGTCTTCTTAGCCCGTTCTGAGTCTATACAATGTTAAGTGATGTTGTCATTTCATGGTTGGCTTTGCACGGCAGTTTTGATTCACCTGCGGGTCTCATTGTGTTGGATGGCAGTGAGTCGTTTGAGAGGAGTGTTTGGTATTTCTTGGCAATTTGGGGTATACATTTTCTAGTTTAGCGTCTTGTTATATTAACAAATTGTCGACGAATTGGAGGTGATGACTGATTTTCTAATGGCACGCGAAAATATAAAAAACCTTAAGAATTCAAATATGAGCTCGTTAATTATCCCTATGCCCAAAGTTTAATCAAAAAAAATGTGAACCTCATCGCCTTGATCAAATTTTTTCAAATAATATAAAAAACTCTGAAAAGTATGCCGCCTCGGGAAGATTCGAACGAGGGCCTTCATATAAAAAGTCAGCACATCTAACACAAGATACTACCTGCGATTCGTTAACCATGCCACTGAAATTATGGCTAAATTATTGTATGTGGCGTATTTGCGTCGGAATACAGTGATTTACTCACGTGCCCGTGACGATCGCATTAGATCTCTATCTGAATATTCATCATGTCCAAGTCATTGGTTTAGAGGCATGTTGGCCATGTAGTGGCAATTGGCTTGATTTCTTTTTCAGTTTTATCATCGGTTCTTTACGCAAATTGTAAAGTGAAGACTGGCATTTGTATTACACTGTAAATACAAAAAGTGCGCTAAGTAATCAAATACATATTATTGTCAAACCCGTTCCTTTTGTATTTCAAAATACGATAACCCAGTTGAAATGTTTCAGTAATATGATTATTATGCATATCTTGAGGCACGCATCAAGTTGTTTATTTGTACGTTCGTTGGAGACGAATTGAGTTCAATAGTACTACGCATTCCTTCCATACTATAATGCCCGAGATTTCTTCCGTCTTTGTCGGATTCTGTATAGTCTATACAATGTTAAGGGTGTTGTATATTCATGGTAGTGGACGTGCAGTATTGAATATCAACTGCGCGTTCATTTGTGTTGTTTGGCAGTGAGTCGTTTGAGAGGAGTGTTTTGGCATTTTTCCTTAGTCGCAATTTTTGGAGATACATTTTCTAGTTTTAGCGTCTGCTATATTACGAATTGTCGACGAATTGTAGAGGTGTGACTGATTTTCTATGGCACTGGAAAATATAAAAAAAGCCGGAAAAGAATCAAATATGAGTCGTTATTATCCCTATTCAAAAGTTTCATCAAAAAAATAAACCTCATTCGGCTTATCAAATTTTCAAATTTAGATAAAAAAAAACTCTGAAAAGTATTGCCGCTAGCGAAATTCGAACGAGGGACCTTCATATAAAAAGGCACACTCTAACCCACAGACTACCTGATCGTTAACGAAGCACTTAGAATTTGTAATCCTTATTTTATGTTGGCGTATTTGCGTTTGGTACAGTTGCATACTCAGTGCGTTGACGATTAGCATTGACCTCTGCTGAATATTCATTTCTTTGTCCAAGTCATTGTTTCAGAGGAATGTTGGCCATGGTGTTGGCAACTTTGTGTGAATCTTTTCCAGTTTTAGCATCGGTTCTTACGAATTGTAGTTAAAGACTGCTTTGTATTACACTGCTAAATACAAAAAGTGCAGAAGAATTACAATACCAGGATATTGTTATACCCGTTCCGTTAGTATTTCAAAATAAACGATAACCCAGCTTGAAAATGTTTCAGTATATGTATTATGCATACTTGAGCCACGCAATCAAGTTGTTTTTATTGTACGTTTCGTTGGAGACGAATTGAGTTCAATACTTACCACGCATCTACATACAATAATGCCCGAGATTTCTCGTCTTTAGCCCGGTCTGTAGTCTATACAATGTTAAGGGTGTTGTCATTTCATGGTTGGTTGCACGTGCAATTTGCAATATCAACTTGCGCGTCTTCATTGTGTTGTGGCAGTGAGTCGTTGAGATGGAGTTTGATTGGCATTCCTGGGGCAATTTGGCAGATACATTTGTAGTTTTAGGCGTCTGTTTATTACAAATTCGTCCGAAGAATTGTAGAGGTGTGAATGATTTTCTATTGCACGGATAATATAAAAAAGCCCCAGGAGAATCAATATGTGTTTCGTTATTATCCCTATTCAAAATGTTTTCTAATCAAAAAAAATAACCTCAATCGCCCTTATCAAATTTTCAAATAAAATAAAAAAACTGCTGAAAAGTATGCGCTAGGATAGATTCGTAACGAGGACTTCATATAAAAAGGCCAGCACTCTAACCACAGGCTACCTGCGGATTCGTTAACGAAGCACTGAAATTTGTAATTTATTTTATGTGGCGCATTTGGCGGTGGTACAGTGATACTCAGTGCGTTTCGATGCATTGACCTCTCTGAATTTCATCATGTCCAAGTCAATATGGTTTCAGAGGAATGTTAGGCCGTGTGTTGGCAATTTTGCGATTATCTTTCCAGTTTTCAGCATCGGTTCTTTACGAATTGTTAAGTGAAGTCTTGCATTTTTAATTACACTGGTAATAAAAAAAGTGGAGAAGATTAATACCAGGATATTGTTATACCCGTTCCGTTGTATTTCAAAATAACGATACCCAATTGAAATTGTTTCAGTAATATGCATTATTGCATACTTCAGCACGTATTCAATGTTGTTTTTATTGTTACGTCCAGTTGGAGGACGAATTTGAGTTCAATATTACACGCCATCCCTCCATACTATAAATGCCCTGTATTTCTCAGTCTTTAGCCCGGCTTCTGTAGTCTATACAATGTTAAGGTCGTGTTGTCATTCAGGTGTTGTACGTGCAGTTTGAATATCAACTGCGGTCTCATTTGTGTTGTGGCAGTGAATCGTTTGCAGAGGAGTGTTTGCATTCCTTGGCCAATTTGGAGATACATTTTCTAGTATTTAGCGTCTGTATATTACGAAATTGGTCCGAACGAATTGTAGAGGTGTGACTGCCGTTTAGGACAGATTCGAACGAGGGACCTCATATAAAAATGGCCGCACTCTAACCACAAGCTACCTGCATTCGTTAACGAAGCACTGGAAATTTGGTAATCTTATTTAGCTACGTGTCGTATTTGCGTGGTACAGTGATACTCAGTGCGTGACGCAATCGCATTGATTCTGCCGAATTCATCATGTCCAAGTCAATTGGTTTCAGAGAATGTTTGCATGTTGTGGGAAATTTGGCCGATTTCTTTTTCCAGTATTTATCATCGCGTTCTTTACGAATTCTAAAGTGAGGACTGCATTTGCTATTACACTGTAAATACAAAAATGTGCAGAAGAATCAAATACAATATATGGTCAAACCGTTCCGTTGTATTTCAAATTAACGATAACCCAGTTGAATGTTCAAGTAATATGTATTATGCATACTTGAGGCCACGCATCAAGTTGTTTTTTTGTACGTTCGTTGGAGAACGAATTGAGTTCAATATTACACGCATCCTCCATTACTATAATGCCCGAGATTTCTCGTCTTTAGTCCGGTTTCTGTAGTCCTATACAATGTTAAGGGTGTTGTCATTTCATGGTTTGGTTTGCACTTGCAATTTGAATATCAACTGCGATCTCATTGTGTTGTGGCAGTGAGTCGTTTGAGAGGAGTGTTTGGCATTCCTTTCAATTTGGAGATCACATTTTCTAGTTTTAGCGTCTGTATATTACAATTGTCCGACGAATTGTTTAGAGGTGTGACTGATTTTCTCATGGTACTGAAAATATAAAAAGCAGGAAGAATAAATATTAGTTCGTTATTACCCCTATCCCAAAGTTCATCAGTTTCATCAAAAAAAAATGAAACTCATCGCTTATCAAATTTTCAAATAAATAAAAAAAACTACTGAAAAGTATGCCGCTAGGAAGATTCGAACGAGGGACCTTCATATAAAAAGGCCAGCACTCTAACCACAGAGCTACCTGCGATTCGTTAATGAAGCACTGAAATTTGGTAATCTTATTGTATATGGCGTATTTGCGTGGTACAGTGATACTCAGTGCGTGACGATCGCATTGACCTCTGCTGAATATTCATCATGTCCAAGTCATTGGTTTCAGAGGAATGTTTGGCAATGTGTTGGCAATTTGGCGATTCCTTTTTCCAGTTTAAGCATCGTTTCTTTACGAATTGTAAAGTCAAGACTGCATTTGTATTACACTGTAAATAGAAAAAGTGCAGAAGAATTAAATACCAGTATATGGTTATACCCGTTCCGTTGTATTTCAAAATAACGATTACCCAATTGAAATGTTTCAGTAATATGCATTATGCATACTTGAGCCACGCATCAAGTTGTTTTTATTGTACGTCCGTTGGAGACGAATTGAGTTCAATATTACACGCATCCTCCATACTATAATGCCCGAGATTTCTCGTCTTTAGTCCGGTTTTGTTGTCTATACAATGTTAAGGGTGTTGTCATTTCATGGTTAGTTGCACGTGCAGTTTGAATATCAACTGCGGTCTCATTGTGTTGTGGCAGTGAGTCGTTTGAGAGGAGTGTTTATCATTCCTTGGCAATTTGGGGATACATTTTCTAGTTTTAGCGTCTGTATATTACGAATTGTCCGACGAATTGTAGAGGTGTGACTGATTTTCTATGGCACGGAAATATAAAAAAGCCGGAAGAATCAAATATGAGTTCGTTATTATCCCTATTCAAAAGTTTCATCAAAAAAATAAACCCCATCGCTTATCAAATTTTCAAATAAATAAAAAAACTCTGAAAAGTATGCCGCTAGGAAGATTAGAACGAGGGACCTTCATATAAAAAGGCCAGCACTCTAACCACAGAGCTACCTGCGATTCGTTAACGAAGCACTGAAATTTGGTAATCTTATTGTATGTGGCGTATTTGCGTGGTACAGTGATACTCAGTGCGTGACGATCGCATTGACCTCTGCTGAATATTCATCGTGACCAAGTCATTGGTTTCAGAGGAATGTTTGGCCATGTGTTGGCAATTTGGCAAATCTTTTTCCAGTTTTAGCATCGGTTCTTTACGAATTGTAAAGTAAAGACTGCATTTGTATTACACTGTAAATACAAAAAGTGCAGAAGAATTAAATAGCAGTATATTGTTATACCCGTTCGGTTGTATTTCAAAATAACGATAACCCAGTTGAAATGTTTCAGTAATATGCATTATGCATACTTGAGCCACGCATCAAGTTGTTTTTATTGTACGTTCGTTGGAGACGAATTGAGTTCAATATTAGACGCATCCTCCATACAATAATGCCCGAGATTTCTCGTCTTTATCCCGGTTCTGTAGTCTATACAATGTTAACGTTGTTGTCATTTCATGGTTGGTTGCACGTGCAATTTGAATATCAACTGCGGTCTCATTGTGTTGTGGCAGTGAGTCGTTTGAGAGGAGTGATTGGCATTCCTTGGCAATTTGGAGATACATTTTCTAGTTTTAGCGTCTGTATATTACGAATTGTCCGACGAATTGTAGAGGTGTGACTGATTTTCTATGGCACGAAAAATATAAAAAAGCCGGAAGAATCAAATATGAGTTCGTTATTATCCCTATTCAAAAGTTTCATCAAAAAAAATAAACCTCATCGCTTATCAAATTTTAAAATAAAAAAACTCTGAAAAGTATGCCGTTAGGAAGTTTCGAACGAAGGACCTTCATATAAAAAGGCCAGCACTCTAACCACAGAGCTACCTGCGATTCGTTAACGAAGCACTGAAATTTGGTAATATTATTGTATGTGGTGTATTTGCCTGGTACAGTGATACTCAGTGCGTGACGATCGCATTGACCTCTGCTGAATATTCATCATGTCCAAGTCATTGGTTTCAGAGGAATGTTTGGTCATGTGTTGGCAATTTGGCGAATCTTTTTCCAGTTTTAGCATCGGTTCTTTACGAATTGTAAAGTAAAGACTGCATTTGTATTACACTGTAAATACAAAAAGTGCGGAAGAATTAAATACCAGGATATTGTTATACCCGTTCCGTTGTATTTTAAAATAACGATAACCCAATTGAAATGTTTCAGTAATATGCATTATGCATACTTGAGCCACGTATCAACTTGTATTTATTGTACGTCCGTTGGAGACGAATTGAGTTCAATATTACACGCATTCTCCATACTATAATGCCCGAGATTTCTCGTCTTTAGCCCGGTTCTGTAGTCTATACAATGTTAAGGGTGTTGTCATTTCATTTTTGGTTGCACGTGCAATTTGAATATCAACTGCGGTCTCATTGTGTTGTGGCAGTGAGTCGTTTGAGAGGAGTGTTTGGCATTCCTTGGCAATTTGGAGATACATTTTCTAGTTTTAGCGTCTGTATATTACGAATTGTCCGACGAATTGTAGAGGTGTGACTGATTTTCTATGGCACGGAAAATATAAAAAAGCCGGAAGAATCAAATATGAGTTCGTTATTATCCCATCCCAAAGTTTCATAAAAAAAATGAACCTCATCGCTTATCAAATTTTCAAATAAATAAAAAAAACTCTGAAAAGTATGGCGCTAGGAAGATTCGAACGACGGACCTTCATATAAAAAGGCCAGCACTCTAACCACAAAGCTACCTGCGATTCCTTAACGAAGCACTGAAGTTTAGTAATCTTATTGTATGCGACGTATTTGCGTGGTACAGTGATACTCAGTACGTGACGATCGCATTGACCTCTGCTGAATATTCATCATGTCCAAGTCATTGGTTTCAGAGGAATGTTTCGCCTTGTGTTGGCAATTTGGCGATTCTTTTTCCAGTTTTAGCATCGTTTCTTTACGAATTGTAAAGTGAAGACTGCATTTGTATTACACTGTAAATACAAAAAGTGCAGAAGAGTTAAATACCAGTATATTGTTATACCCGTTCCGTTGTATTTCAAAATAACGATAACCCAATTGAAATGTTTCAGTAATATGCATTATGCATACTTGAGCCACGCATCAAGTTGTTTTTATTGTACGTCCGTTGGAGACGAATTGAGTTCAATATTACACGCATCCTCCATACTATAATGCCCGAGATTTCTCGTCTTTAGCCCGGTTCTGTAGTCTATACAATGTTAAGGGTGTTGTCATTTCATGGTTGGTTGCACGTGCAGTTTGAATATCACCTGCGGTCTCATTGTGTTGTGGCAGTGAGTCGTTTGAGAGGAGTGTTTGGTATTCCTTGGCAATTTGGAGATACATTTTCTAGTTTTAGCGTCTGTATATTACAAATTGTCCGACGAATTGTAGAGGTGTGACTGATTTTCTATGGCACGAAAAATATAAAAAAGCCGGAAGAATCAAATATGAGCTCGTTATTATCCCTATCCCAAAGTTTAATCAAAAAAAAATGAACCTCATCGCTTATCAAATTTTCAAATAAATATAAAAAACTCTGAAAAGTATGCCGCTAGGAAGATTCGAACGAGGGACCTTCATATAAAAAGGCCCAGCAACTCTAACCACAGAGCTACCTGCGATTCGTTAACGAAGCACTGAAATTTGGTAATCTTATGTATGTGGCGTATTTCGTGGTACAGTGATACTCAGTGCGTGACGATCGCATTGACCTCTGCTGAATATTCATCATGTCCAAGTCATTGGTTTCAGAGAATGTTTGGCCATGTGTTGGAATTGCGATTCTTTTTTCCAGTTTTAGCATCGTTCTTTACGAATTGTAAAGTGAAGACTGCATTTGTATTACACTGTAAATACAAAAAGTGCAGAAGAATCAAATACCAGAATATTGTTAACCCGTTCCGTTGTATTTCAAAATAACGATAACCCAGTTGAAATGTTTCAGTAATATGCATTATGCATACTTGAGCCACGCATCAAGTTGTTTTTATTGTACGTCGTTGGAGACGAATTGAGTTCAATATTAACGCATCCTCCCATACTATAATGCCCGAGATTTCTCGTCTTTAGCCGGTTCTGTAGTCTATACAATGTTAAGGTGTTTGTCATTTCATGGTAGTGCACGTGCAGTTTGAATATCAACTGCGGTCTCATTGTGTTGTGGCAGTGAGTCGTTGAGAGGAGTGTTTGGCATTCCTTCAATTTGGAGATACATTTCTAGTTTTAGCGTCTGTATATTACGAATTGTCCGACGAATTGTAGAGGTGTGACTGATTTTCTATGGCACGGAAAATATAAAAAAGGCGAAGAATCAAATATGAGTTCGTTATTATCCCTATTCAAAAGTTTCATCAAAAAAAAAAACCTCATCGCTTATCAAATTTTCAAATAAATAAAAAAACTCTGAAAAGTATGCCGTTAGGAAGATTCGACGAGGGACCTTCATATAAAAAGGCCACGCACTCTAACCACAGAGCTACCTGCGATTCGTTAACGAAGCACTGAAATTTGGTAATCTTATGTATGTGGTGTATTTGCGTGGTACAGTGATACTCAGTGCGTGACGATCGCATTGACTCTGCTGAATATTCATCATGTCCAAGTCATTGGTTTCAGAGGAATGTTTGGCCATGTGTTGAATTTGCGATCTTTTCCCAGTTTTAGCATCGTTCTTTACGAATTGTAAAGTGAAGACTGCATTTGTATTACACTGTAAATACAAAAAGTGCAGAAGAATT
>JZLH01S0447580.1:1809-23447 GCA_001188425.1 Eucidaris tribuloides
AAAAAAAAAAAAAAAAAAAAAAAAAAAAAAAATAAAAAAAAAAAAAACAAAAAAAAAAAAAAAAAAAAAAAAAAAAAAAAAAAAAAAAAAAAAGACAACAACGAAAAAATAAAACAACAAAAAAAAAAAAAAATAAAAAAAAAAAAAAAAAACGCTACCCTAAGTGGCGAATTGCCAGCAACTGATGAAAAAGCTACCTTTTTCCAAACAGACGTCGGGACGACAGCCCGAGGCGAAAAGGCACCCTTTACGACGCGTTTTTCTGGACGCCGGGTGCGTAGCAGGCCGTGTGGAGCGGAGATTTCAATGTGTGCGCTGGTTTAGATTCTAACTTTCCCAAGGCATGTCAATTCAGTGACTGCAGATCATATTAAAAAAACAAAAACTATCATTGAAAGCTTGAGCAAATTTGTTTAACCTGGTGACTAGTGAATTCTCGAATTCCCATAGGCTTTGTACAGGGACCACCCGGTTCCCGTAGTCAAAGGTGGAACAAGTTTAGGTCCCTTTTGTCAAAATAATTACCGTTCCAAGAAATGAAAGAGTACTCCGAGTACACGGTTTCTACTTGCCTGGCTGGCTGGCCACTGGAGCCCCGGCCGGATACTGAACCTGTTTGGTAGTAAATTAAAAAGTAAATGATTAAATATGTCAAATATAACTTCACAAATCCTTAACCCTTTTCTCACTATATAGGGTAGCCCAGAAAAAAAGATCTTTTACATTTTACGGTTATTTCTAAAATCAATAGCTTTTCTCTATTTATTTCATCTGATAAACTATTTTTTTCGTAAGTAGAATGACACCAAGGTCATCTTTTTTTGGCTGGGTACTCAGGATTTTTTTGTAAATCAATATCAATTTGGTATGCGCGCGCCAGATTACGTGCAATTTCTATAAAACGCCATAAATATTACCGCTTTACCGATAGAAATGCATTGCTTTGAAAAATTGCCTCGAATATAAAAATTTGACGACACAGAATCTTTGTCGACGTGTCAAATTTTCTTGAAATTGCCGTTTTATCCACAATTTCTGACGACAAAGTTCCTGTCGACGACAGCACTATAGGAATTACCACGGTGGTTGTGGTGGCAGTGGTGGTGGTGGGGGAACCGCAACATCCTCCTCCGCAGCAGAAAATGGAGCCGGTGAGAGACGCGATGAACTCGACCAGGAACGCGATGACGCTAATGGCTAGCAAAGCGATGAGGCCCTGAGGAAGAAAAAGAAATGTGCTGACTGTTAAAGGTCCACTAATGAAAACACGGCCCTCTTTTGACTAAAATCGTGAAAAGGGTGCACTAATGACACCCATAATGCAACGGAAACAGCCATGACCAAAATACAACATTTAATTTCCTCTCTCAATCTTTACACTGTAGCACTGTAAAAGTGCATGTTCCTGAATATGTGCCTGTATTCCGGGACTAGTTGACACCCTCTCTGTAGTTGAGTTGACCCTTGATAGTGGGCCTTTAAGACAAACGTATCCAGGAGCGCATCGAGAAAAATACGAAGGGATTGGGTTGGGGGAGGGGGAGGGGAACCAGTTTTAATGGTGGGTAAACGTTTGATAACAAAAGTTCGTGTTCATTATCATCACGCGATTTTACACGTCTTTTTGCATGCTACACAAAATGTTGCAAGAATCATCCAACTGTTTTCTCTATAAACATTTTCTATTTATGTACTCAGAGTTGCATTTTTCCTATAAATTTGACATAGCAACAAACTGAGTACATTATCAAATCGTCGTGTGCGTATGCAAAAGGCGGTAACTGTATGTCGTGTGTCTACTCAAAGACCGCCAATGTCATACAAAATGAATACAGTTAACGGTCTTGATCACGATAATATCAGATCTTATCCTGTGCTTGCCTGACGTAGCAACAAAAAAGTAACGAATTAAATTACGATTCCAAGGATAGTTTATCTACGACTGTTATTATCAGGTTGATGGAATAGCTTGTTATCGGACCCCCAAATTAAAAAAAATCCATCAATATGGATTCGTAAACCAGTCTATTTACTAAGATAAATTAAGACGCTTTATTGTATTGCCAATTTACATTACAATTTCTTTTTTATGCCATTTGAATCTTCTTTTACTTAAGTAGGCCAACACACCCTAAATAAAATAATAAATAAATTGATAAATTGCATATTCATGTATATCCACAGCCTTGTTATACAGTGTGTATAAAAAAAATAGACACTTAGAAAGAAATTATAAAAAAAAATGTTTCATGATTTTGAGATTATTTTTTATATGGGTAGTTTACCTTGGACGTAAGCTATCTGATGACACTGTTGGTATTGAAAGTATTTCACGCATGAGTGAGCAAAACCCGCTTTTGTGCAATCGGTCAACAATCTATTTGCGCACAGAATAGTGTTCTTATAGTTAATGTTTAATGCCTCACAGACCGGTGCTGCAGAATCTCTCTCTGATGTGCACAAGTATTCAATCCCCAGCATGCTCAGAGAAGAGGTAATATAAATTTTGTGAGAAAAAGACAGAAATGAAACAATGATTTAGATATACCCCCCTAAAAAAAGAAGAAATGTCATGTTTGCAAGATGGCCTGTGAATTGACAAAATCGCGTTTTCTTCTTTTTTAGGGGGTGGGAGTGGGTTGTATCTGAATCATTGCTTCATTTTGACTTTCTTGTCCTTGAATTGATATTACCTCTTCTCTGAGCATTAAAAAATGAAGCAAAAAAAACACACACACAAAACAAAACATTGATTTAGATACAACCCACCACCACCCCCTAAAAACGAAGAAAATGCCATTTTTTTCAATTCACATTTTCATCTAGCAAACATTACATTTCCATTTTTAGGGGGTATATCTGAATCATTGCTTCATTTGTGTCTTTTTTGCCACCAAATTGATATTAACTGTTCTATGTGCATGCTGAGGATTGAATACTTGTGCACATCAGTCGAGAGCTTCTGCAGCACTAGTCTATGAGTCATTAAACATTGACTATAAGAACACAATTCTGTACGCAAATGTATTTTTGGCCGATTGCACAAAAGCAGGTTGTGCTCACTCATGCGTGAAATACATTCAATACCAACAGTGTCATCAGATAACTTAGGTCCAAGGTAAAATACCCATATCAAAAAATAATCTCTAGATCATGAAATTTTTGCGTAATAATTTTTTTCCAAGTGTCTACTTTTCTTTGATACACACTGTACAATGGAAATGTCGACAATGATGTATTGAAGCTATAATTGAAAATTTGGATTATTTATTGTCACAAAAGCTAAACAAATGCTATGATTTGGTGCACGTTGTGTTTTGCCTATGAAAGGCCGATAAGACAGACTTCACCCCTTTAGCTATGCCACGGCAAATCCATGATGCGTACCTAACGTCAACAGTTTCTCCAATCAGATGGCCGTATTTCGTACACGACTGATTGCATATCTTTTAATAGGACTACAAATGGACAGAACAAAAGAAACTTCTTCAGTATTTTTTTTGGGGGGGGGGGCAGGGTATAGAAATGTCACGATTTTTCCCACGAAATTTCGGTACACCATAATGCTTGTTAAATATTACTTTAAAGCCGTACGCACCCGGGGTATTGGGAATAAACAGTTTGCCCTCAGATATTTTAGCGACACTTGCGTCACGAACACGTCGTGCAGGCATCTTTCGTCATCTTAAGGTCCCTTTACATGTGCGCGCAAAAAACGGTTTACGCCATTGCACTCATTGTAACGTGCCAATGAGGGAAACGCTCGTGGTACCATTCGTGATGGTGTGCGGCTAGTAAAAAAGTGCGTGGCTTTTCGTGACAAAATGTTAAACTTTTTAAAAAGTTTTTGGTATGACCCGTCCGGGGCTGGAACCCGCGACCTTTCGAACGTGAGGCGGACGCTCTAAACACTAGACCATCACGCCGGTTACAATCACAAGGATTAGAGAGTTGAGCGAGATGCATACCACAGAATGGTACGACTAGGTACGCTATTGTGCGCATGTAAAGGCACCTTTAGACTTTCATACTTTTCTTTTTCTTACCGCGCCAGCGCTACAGTTGTATCCAGAGCAGAGAGCACCCAGAAGATAGGCCAAATACGCTTCAGCAATAAACACGATAAAACTCTCAATACACGCCAGGATGCTCATCACCATGTATGCAACGATCTGAAAAAAATGTGAAAATCCATATAACAAACCATATTATACATTGCATAGAGAACAGATACAGGTACAGTCCGACAGACCGAGGGTCCGATAGACCAAGGATCCGATAGACTGGTCCAATAGACAAAGAGTCCAAAAGATTTATGGTCCAATAGACCGAGGGGTCAATAAACCGATAATGGACCAATAGACCGATTCACGAAAAGGATCCATAGACAATTGGTCTATGGGATCCTCGTTGATAATCGGTCTATCGGACCCTTTGTCTGTTACATCTTTACCGGTAATCGTCTATCGGACCCTTTTTTGAAAATCAGGCTACTGGACCCTTAACGATAATCGGTCCTTACCGTTTATGAAAAAATTGGTCTATCGGACGCACGGTCTATTATCATTCATGGAACTTTAAATTTTCAACTCTTCATTGCATGAAATTGAAAAGAGTCAGGGGCCCCTGGTCCTTAATTTCTGCCAATTCGTAGGTGCATATAGGTCATATAAAAAGCTATTTTCCATAAAAAATGCATCGAAAGTTAATAAAATTCCAATGGTTTCTAAACTGACAATGATAAAAGGCCTTACCCGTCCCACCTCCCAAAGCTTCGACACAGAAGAAGGGTTGTCAGGATACTCCTACACTGTAACCAAAATCTCGTCGTGCTCTTGAGTTACGACGAGATTTTAATTCGTCCTGCTGACGTAATTTACTTCGTCCTGCTATTTTTTGACATGCTGTACGAATTTGGACCAAATTTTTCTGTAGATGGCATGTAGATGACGAATATTATTTCGTTATACGAAATGATATTCGTCATGCCATCTACAGAAAATTAGTCCTGCAATGTATCCTATATATATTGCTTATCTAGACCAATTGCTTTCGTGCAGCTCTTCACGCCGCTTCTCTCTGAGCATGCGCGCTCGATCTGATATCCCATAATGACATGCGAATCGGCCTTGAACGGAAGACACACGAAAGATGCCAAGCAACCTTTGAAAATGGCCGAAATTGAAGCACAGACCAGCTGGATGAAGAAAGAAGTGGCCCCTTGGAGGAGACCTATCTCAGGATCACAGACTTCGTATCGTACGTGAGTCGTACTTGTTTCATACAATAAATTTGATTTTTTTCCCCGTTAAGCGCTAGCCACGCGGTACGAGTGCGAATGGTAATGATATGATATATGTTACGTTACACTGTAAACAAATTTAGGTCATGCTCTGGAGTACGACGAGATTTAATTCGTCCTGCTGTTTTCTTAGTATAAAGGCCATCGCACACTACACGATTTTCCGTCGCCAGTCTGACGATTTGGATCTGACAAATTTCATTTTGCAACTGAGCTCTTCAATTAGAAAATATAAAGACATGATACTTACAAACATGCAGAGACACATACCATATATTGTAATTTTGGGCCCAGAAGCATTTAGCATGTTTCACATTGCTTGTATGTACATTTCACTTGGCAGCAGGAAAAATATTTCAATGTTGATTTCACCAACAGCACATAGACAGCATCTAATTTACTGGCTACTAATAAACTAACACAAATTTATAACACCAAGATGATCAAGCGTAGCAGATATCGCTTTGATTTCGCAGAAAACAGAACCAGCAGAAACAAGATGTCGACGATCAATGGCTTAGTCGTACCAGTATTCCGCCTAGGCCATTTACATTCTACCAGGCAGAGCATGGGGAAGAGAAGGAGGAGCCCAGCTCATCCATGTCGAAAGCTGTTAAAAATATTATGTAACCAAACGTTGTCATGGCAACTGCTGAAAAACCCTAGCTCTTTTCATATTCCACGAAAATATACATGTATTCATATGAATAAACACAGAACAATTATTCTGATTTCTTTCTGCAAAACTCTATATGATGAATTAAACTGCACGAGTATTCCGGTAATCCTTCCTGGATATGTCGTTGTCAGAAATACATCAATGTATTATGATTCTACAAACTTCTGACTAAATCAATATCCTGAAATAACATACAAATTACAAATATTGTTACATATGAATGGACTCATTATTCCACCAACAGTGTTACACTGTGCATAAACAATGGACCAAGAATTAAAATGCATTTTTTTACTCTTGTTTTCCAGAACCAAAACTTTCCAAGATTAATACAGAATCCAGAAGTTTATAAGTAAAGGATTAACTAATTCTTTCTGTATTATTGGATATCAAATTGAATGAAAATAATTAATTTCTTCTTCCTACTTATGTACAAATTACAGAGTTTAATATAGACGTCATATTTTCCTTCTAGCATAACTTTACACTGTTAAACGTTTGTACCTTTGTGACTGCAAACTCTTCACAACATTTCATAAATTTGAATTGTTTAAGCATTTCTTTATTTGAATCAAAAGAAAAGAATACATAAATCCAGGTCCATCGTCCCATTCCGGACTGGTGGCAGGTTATAACAAAATGCAATACATACAATATAGTGAGAACATATGAAGAGCTTGTTTGCAAAAGGGGTTAGATCCACTTTAACGACTTTCGCGAAAACCGCATTTCTTTCGAGTTTGCAGTCACAAAGGTACAAACATGTAACAGTGTAAAGTTACACTATAGAAGGAAAATGTGGCGTCTATATTGAACCCTGTAATTTGTACATAAGTAGGAAGATGAAATTAATTATTTTCATTCAATTTGATATCCAATAATACAGAAAGAATTAGTGAATCTTTTACTTATGTTCTGGATTCTGTATTAATCTTGGAAAGTTTTGGGTCTGGAAAACAAGAGTAAAAAAAATGCATTTTAATTCTTGGTCCATTCTTTATGCACAGTGTAACACGGTTAGTGGAATAATGAGTCCATTCATATGTAGCAATAATTGTATGTTATTTCAGGATATTGATTTAGTCAGAAGTTTGTAGAATCATAATACATTGATGTATTTCTGACAACGACATATCCAGGAAGGATTACCAGAATACTCGTGCAGTTTAATTCATCATATAGAGTTTTGCAGAAAGAAATCAGAATAATTGTTCTGTGTTTATTTATATGAATACATGTATATTTTCGTGGAATATGAAAAAAGCTAGGGTTTTTCAGCAGTTGTCATGACAATGTTTGGTTACATAATATTTTTAACAGCTTTCGACATGGATGAGCTGGGCTCCTCCTTCTCTTCCCCATGCTCTGCCTGGTAGAATGTAATGGCCAGCGGAATACTGGTACGACAAGCCTTGATCGTCGACATCTTGTTTCTCTTGGTTCTGTTTTCTGCGAACATCAAAGCGATATCTGCTACGCTTGATCATCTTGGGTGTTATAAATTTGTGTTAGTTTATTACGTAGCCAGTAAATTAGATGCTGTCTATGTGATTGTGGTGAAATCAACATTGAAATATTTTCACTGCCTGCCAAGTGAAATGTACATGCAAGCAAAGTGAAACATGCTAGATGTTTGGGGGGCAGGTGTTAGCTAATTAACATAATAAAGAGGCCTCAGGTGAATGATGCCAGTGTGTAAGTTCAGTGACCTTTAGGCCAATGTTAGTTATGAATGGAATAGTTTAGATAGTTGTAGAAAAGGTATTTTCCAGAAAACCATTGTGTTTATGACTGTTATATTTAGAAATGGATCCATAGATCTTTCTGGATGTACAGATTTTAGTATATATATATCAGGATGTTTTTGGACATGAGTTTAGAGTTTCTGTCATCTTAGCTCATTAATAGTAACCTGCGTTTTGGAGTTTATCGTGACCTTGGTTGGATACACAACTTTATATTTACATGAGAGTTTCTCTGTGTGGATATATACCTTCTTGTTTTATAGTGCTTATGAGATCGTGCCTGAGAAAGCCTTACACTGTGTGCATTAATATTTGATTACTCTACATGTAATTATCTGCTGGCATTGCCGGAATAACTTGTGAGACGTGTGAACTTACGACTGAACAATGTTTTCATCTGCATTTCGCTACACCTTGCTTATACTCTGCAAATGGCCGACATTATACCATCATACCAGTGGGTCATATAATATGTAATCATCTTGGCATCAGTCTGTTTACTATATCAACTGAAATCTGCTATTACACCGCGTACAACATTCTGATCAATATTGCGATCATTAATTTGGGAATAACGCGATCTGGATTATTACTCTGGGCATCAACTAGAGTCTGCGATTCATTCCGACTACAGTATCTTTATCATTGTGATTAACATTTAACATTGTACGTAGCAGTGAAGCTGGATAAAACATTGTGAAAGCTTTATTTGGTTTTCAAGGAAAATACCCCAGTATAATAAATACTTGTAAATCAAAATTGTATCATTTTGTTTCATCTTTTCGGTGTGAATTAGAATCGTAGCATGGGCATCATCATCGCTGATGTTCTTCTCGCGTTAGCACACAAAATGCGTTATGAGCTACTACGAACAGTGAACCGGGAACATTGCGATAAAGTATGGGCCAGCCCATTATTACGTCCCCCAAGCTAGCATTCGCAACATCTGTTTGTTGCCCATGTGCTAATCCTTAGTTTTACCCGGGTAAAACATGATTAAGATATCAGTTGAATTGTGTTAACATATGGATATTAATTCATTCTACTTTTTTTTCGTTGAGCACTCAATGTTTATGCTTAGTGAAAGCAAGAGAAAAGTAAAAACCATGATTAATACTTAAAGTGAATATTTAAATACGTACTCGCCTTGCAGATACAGGTAAAGAAGTTACTCATATAATTATGGACAAGGCGTTGATTGATATATTTAAATCCTCAGACTGCCCACAAGTATTTGATTTAAATTGTTTATGATCAATTACTCACACAGTAAGATAAGACTATTGATTATGAACTCTCATATAAGTGAAGGCAATATTTCATTGTGTCAAGTACGTGTCATTAAATTCCATGCATTTATCGTGCAGTTTTTTTATGTTCGTGAACATCGCTCCCTAACAGAACTGAACTTATCGCCAGGACAGCCGCAAACTCAGCTGCGAAGACCTGATGACAAGGAGATGCTTGACAAAAAATATCGCCAATTCAGGCACCACAGCAGGACGAGATTTCTTCGTCGGCCTGGCACAAGATGCTTGACGAAGAAAAGAAATCATTGATAGAGACACCACAGCAGGACCAGATTTTCTTCGTCAGCCTGGGGCACAAGATGCTTGACGAAACAAAATTAGGCGATAGAGACACCACAGCAATACCAGATTTTCTTCGTCAGCCTGGCACAAGCTGCTTGACGAAAAAAAAATCGTCGATACAGGACGAGATTTTCTTCGTCAGCCTGACGAAAGAAATTTCGTTACGCACCAAACTATGACGAATAAAAATTGGGCGATAGAGACACCAGCTGGACGAATTTTTTTTGGTCAGCTTGACAAGTTTTTTTTTACAGTGTATAATTTCACTTATTTCAGTCTTTTTTATGCTTGTGTGTTGTATTGAACAATCAAAATCACATAAAAATATTTTATAAATGATCCTAAACCTCAGTAATTCATACTTTTTTTAATTATGAAAATGGACCCTCTTCTTCGATTATGAATAGCAATCCTCTGCTTGGATTAGGAATAGCGACCGTCTTCTCCGATTATGAATAACTACCCCTCTTCTCCGATTATATAGCGACCCTATTTTTCGATTATGAATAGCGACTCTCTTTTTCGATTATGAATACCTACCCTTTCTCTGATTATGAACAGCGACCCTCTTCTCCGACATTGAGTAGTGACCCTTTTCTTCGACTATGAATAGCGACCCTTGTCTCCTATTATGAATAGAGTCCATTATGGATATTTACCTTCATGAATAGCGACCTCTTCTCCTATTATGAATAGCGACCCTCTTCTTCGATTATGAGTAATGATCCTTATGGTTAACGACCCCGATTTGTTATTATGAATAGCGACCCTTATGACTCATTATGTATAAAGACCCTTATGATTTGAAATGAATAGCAGTCCTTGTAAGTAATGACCCTCTTCTCCAATTATGAATAGCGACCCTCTTCTCCGATTATTAATAGTAACCATTTTCTTCGATTATGAATAGAAACCCTTATGGATATTGACCATCTATGAATAGAGACTCTCTTCTCCTATTATGAATAGCGACTCACTTGTTCGATTGTGAGTAAGGACCCTTATGAATAACGAATTCGATTTGGTATTATGAATAGTGACCCTTATGACTTGTTGTGTTTACTACCCGTATGACTTATTATGAATAGCGGTACTTCTTAGTAATGACCCTTTTCTTTGATGACCCTCTTGTTCGATTGTGAGTAAGGACCCTTATGAATAACGATCCCGATTTGGTATTATGAATAGTGACCCTTATGACTTGTTGTGTTTACTACCCGTATGACTTATTATGAATAGCGGTACTTCTTAGTAATGACCCTTTTCTTTGATGACCCTCTTGTTCGATTGTGAGTAAGGACCCTTATGAATAACGATCCCGATTTGGTATTATGAATAGTGACCCTTATCACTTGTTGTGTTTACTACCCTTATGACCTATTATGAATAGCGGTCCTTGTGAGTAATGACCCTTTTCTTCGATGACCCTCTTTTGATATTTATATAATGAATAGCAATCCCTATGAATAATGGTCCTTATGAGTTTATAAATAGTGACCCTTCAGGTATAGGAAATGACAGGTTATGAATAGCGGTCTTGAAACCCAGACATCTTTCTTTACTCAGAGAACACAGAACAATACAAAAAATACAACAGTGAAAGTTTGAGCAAATTTGGTTGAACTGTTCAAGAGTTATGAATGTTCAAAGTTCATTTAATCCTTCTTATGGAGGATTCTTAAATTGGCAACTCTACCACTTTTTGAGATGAAAGTGTGAAGAACTCCCCATTGGCTTTGTAGACAAATTTTTACTTATTCTCATTTTTATGAAATATCTGATTGCCTCTTGCTTGTTGTACAAGTATGTCCCAGCAGAAATGATTTGTACATGTTTTCTGGCGAAGAATTTGATTACCTTCACAACTAACATTTCAGAAAAAACGTAAATGTGTGAAATTTTGTGTACAAAACCAATGGAGAGTTCTCCACACTTTCATCTCAAAAAGTGGTAGTGTTGCCAATTTAAGAATCCTCCATACATAAGGATTATGTAGACTTTGAACATTTATAACTCTTGAACGGTTCAGTTAAATTTGTTCAAACTTTCACCACTTTCTTTCTCTTATTGTTATCTATTCTCTGAATGCAGGTAGATATCTGGGTTTCATTCCCCTTTAATGAAAAGCGGTAATTATGTCTAGCAAGGTTATCCCGATTGGCTAGCCCGATTCGAATGTTAATAGTCAAAACTGGACACCTGGTGATCGGAGCTTATTTGGTTAACTCACACCAGTGTAATTGGACGATTGTCGAGCACTCTTTGCTATAGTTAGACACTTGCCAAATTCAGAATCATTAGATGAAAGCTACATCTGACACCTAGAATGCCGTTACAAAATATTATTCAGCAACGACCTTATTTCAAATGATTTATCATTCGTATTAAAAAAAAAAACGTATTAATCCCAAATTTGGAACACTGCATTTGTATGTAGCCTATCTCTCTTTAGTTGCATTCAATCTGAATAAAAACGGTTGGGTGCGCAAAACAAAAAACACAGCCTTTCAAGTATAATATTTGCATTTAAATAGCGCCATCTAACGGCATTTTCATGTAAGCTTCAAAAGGCCCTAAATCAACTCACCACACAAGAGTTCCGGTTTTTGGAGATGATACCCAAAATACCAGCCGGCAGGAAGAGCTACATAAACAACAACAACACGAAAACATATTACACAAAATCTGCAATGAATAAAAGTACTCAATAAATTATCAAAGTATAGTAGGCATACTGATTAGAGCTTCCTTGCGTGAAATGTAGTCCTATATAAGCGAAAGAATTAAATGTAAGGGATATAATAGCGTAGCTACATTCAAAGTTCCTCCACAATGAAAATGACAAATTAAAGCGGCGACCGACTGATTTATTGCCTGCTCGGGTGCCGCTGGAATGTAGGCATCGCCCAACAATTTTTGGAGAAGTTGAGCAGGCAGTAATACCTCAGCGATGCCCAGGTGGTGCCTTGTCGTTTTTTTTTGTCGGTCACCGCTCGGTTTTAGGTAAAAAATTGGAAAAAATCGAGGGAGCTTCTCCGCGGGGCGACCGGACAGTGACCGACTGATGACTTGCCGATTACCGGGCGGTCTCCCACCGGCCGTCGGGCGATTTGGCGGTCTCCAGCCTGCCATCGTAGTCTAGGCGATCGGTGCGAAAATTGTTCAGATGATGATAAAAGCATGAAAATTTGCACACATGTACGTCACATCATTCTAAATATCTTCAGATGTAGAGCCAATGCAAACTGTACATAGCATAGCAACGGTTGCCAAGTAATATATTTTCCATAGCAACCAACATGCAAGATACCTGCAGACCAATTTTACCGAACAATTTTAATGTATTTCAATATCTGCAGCTTCACTCTTCATACCAACACCACTCTGAAGCAATCATAATGTACATATCATAGAAACAGTTGCTAGGCAACATATTTTCCTTGGCAACCATGCATATTTGATGGTTGCAGACCAATTTTACTCAACATTGTAACGTATTTCATTATATATTGTGTTACTATCGTGAAGGGTTTTATACACGACAGGAATGTAGCTCAGTTTGTAAAATTATGTTGGAAAAATTGAAATTTGAGAGCCACAACATATTACACACAACCATATCAAACTAAACAGAATGGAAAGTTCCAACTAAAAGAAAAGATTCTCAGTCATAACATCAGCCATTAAGAAAGCAGGAAATGATAATGGGAAAGAAGCTGGGGTGATTACACAAGGATGACATAAAACTCGGTTGTGGGTATGAAATGCACTCCTTTTGAATTTGGAAATCCTGGAGACGAGCCGAGTGGCTCACCACAATAAAATCAAGAAGAGTATGAAATTTTGTGGACGAGCGACTCCCTGCCAACATCAAACCAATAATACCAACCATCCCCAGGAACAAAGTCGTACTGCTCAACGAACAAGCACATCATTCAAAGAAAGCAGAGACATTGGCCAATCTTCTCAAAAGTGAATCCCCTTTTTTGCAAGACGGTATGTTGCATGCCAAACAAGAGATGAGGAATAGACAATTTCTTCAGCCATGAAATCATCCTTTCTTTCTATGGAGAGTTACATCTGGGGAATAAGTTGGATCTCATGGGGTGTCTTCAACAACATGTCAAGTCCTCATGTGATTCAAGGCCATCATGGATGGTGCTGTCATGAACGGTCTTAGAACTGGTCATTCAAAGATATTTGGCAACTGTGCTGCTGATGTGTTTGTCCCACACATCATAAAAAAACAACACAAGACTCAGCGAGTATATAGTTTCTGGTATCAACACTTGATAGCTGTCTAAAGGCACAGACCAGAGAATAAGCACATGGGACCTAGCCAAAGTAGCCATGTGAGGTGTCCAGCCCCGTGCCAGAGATCTGGCAACAGTTTTCCTTTCGCTTGAATGGCAACAAGATGGAATTGCTCAAACTTCTTGATGATGCACTGGTGTTAAATGCATCAGTAGAAAACCTCCTGTTGTAAATGAGGGTGCCAGTGTAAACGGGTTAACCTGCATGAGACACATCCAACATTACTTCCTGCAATCATGAAGAAGGAGATTCCAAGATCATGGTACATGTTGCTGATGGCGTCAGACAGGGCTTTCACAAGATTGTGATAAAGTTGTGCCGGCACCTGAACAGCAGCTAGAAAGTCTGCACTTCTGGCCTGCTTTCGGAAGTGCCAAGAACTTTCACTACATCCCAGCTCAGAAGATAAGTGCCTGACTTGGTCCACAAAAATTATCGGTATTCCCAGTGTCCCATGTTTTCACGCTCTGGACACCATGTCCTAGTTTGCCCAAGTTGGAAAGAAAACAGCATGGAAAGTGTGGGAGCTAGACACATGATGAACCCCCTGGAGCCTTCTATGAGCTGCACAGTACACCAAAACAAAATTATTTGAACAGACTGAGGCTTGTCTAGAGTACTTCACCATCCTCCTCTGTTAGAAAGCTTGTATTCACACAAAAAGGACGTCAGATGTTTGCCAGGCTGCTTTACAGCCACATCATCAAGAGGGCAGCATTGCGAGGTGGGCACTATTGAGGACCTGTTAGTACGTCATACCGCTAGTTGCCCTCCTCTCCTGTGTGGAGATAGACTTGTCTAGAACAGTGGAGGCCCCTGTGGACAATACATCCATGTCCAGAGCTGCTGGAGTGCCATGTAGGAGCAGGTGTAGAGAAAGCAAATCTGTATGAGTGCGCTTCAGATGCACTGTTTATTGCACATGCACAGGAGATTGTTACAATGCCTGAAAATAATGACTTAAGACTCTTTATGGTGAGAATATTTATTGTTGAGACAATCTATCTGACCAAAAACATCTGGCTGTTTTCATAAATATATTGCCCAACAATCTGCTTAATTTGAGGTATGGTATATAAAACACCATAGCATTCACTCTTTCCAGAAAATATGCCTTCTTTTCATAATAAAATTGTTTGAATTTAATGGATCCCATACATGCCATATGCAGGGATTGTTTTCATCATTTACACAGCTTGCTGCTATGGTAAATAGGTCACTAAGCAATTAAATAAATTAGGTTATTTGTCAATTAACATCGATCAATGACAATCTGTACAAATTATAATATACCCGATTACATCTCTGCTACAATTGTTAGGTTGAACCATTTTGCAAGTAAACAATTAAGATATACTTTATGGTTTATCCGTTGCCTAGCAACAAATACTGCTTTTTTTTTTCGTCTGTTGACACTGACAGTGGTGGCTTCGAATCATGTATTTAGATAGTTTTGATGCTAAAACATATAGCGTCATCCTTTTGAAATGGATTAGATATGCTTAAATGGCTCGTTGCTATGGTTAATAAGTTTCTTAGCAACCGTTGCTAAGAAACATGCCGTATCCGTTGGCTCCACCTTTGAAAATAATCAGTATAGGCCCAAATATAGTTGTGCCAAATTTCATGCTTTTATCATTAACTGAACAATTTTAGTCATATTTTGCACCGATCGCCTAGACTATCGGGCGATTTTTAAGAAATCGGCCGGCGGGCAGCCGGTGATCGGTAGGGCATCTGAGGATATAAAAGCGTACTGCCAGCGAACTGCTGGACTCCTCCAGGGTTTTTTTTTTTTTCACAGGCAACCTGGTTATATTTATCTGACTGCCCCACTGGCCATCAACAATACAGCCATTTTCCATAGCTCGCTTGGTTTTCTCATGTGCTTTTATCATTTTTATTCAATGAAATCTGTAAACTAGAGCAATTCGGCTGCGCGCAGCCGGTGGGTATGCCTCCGCATTCTAAAATTAAAATGCATCACTCATGTGTGTGTGATTGTGTATTCAATTTGATTTTAAGTTACCTTGGTAGTACATGTAAACTGAAATGAGATACAAGGTCCTGTGACCTTTAACCTTATAACTCCAAAATCTAATCAGTTCATCGTAACCTCATAAAACATACTTGACCGAAACTACATCAATATCTGATAAGCCGTTCTCAAGTTATCGCGGTAAAGACACCAAGTACGGGGCCTCGTGCCCTTGACCTTTGACCTTTCAACTCTGAAATCTGATCAGTTCATCAGTGCCCCATAATACATTCTTCACCCAAGTTACATCAATATCCGATAAGCCGTTCTCACGTTATCATGGTAAAGACACCAAGTATGGGGCCTCGTGACCTTTGACCTTTCAACCCTGAAATTTGATCAGTTCATTGTGCCTTATAATACATACTTCACCCAAGTTACAACAAAATCCGACAAGGCATTCTTATGTTTTTAGTGGTAATTAGCCCAAATCAGACATGTTTTAGGACCTGACCTTGACCTTTGACCTTTCTACCCCAAAATCTAATCAGTTCAATGCCTTATAATACATACTTCACCCAACTTACATCAAAATCTGACAAGCCATTCTAAAGTTATCGTAGTAACGAGCCCAAATTAGACATGTTTTAGGTCCTGTGACCTTGACCTTTGAACCCAAAATCTGATCAGTTCGTTGTTGCCTTAAAATGCATACTTCACTCAAGTTACATCAAATCCGGCAAACCATTCTTAAAGTGATAGGCTAACATTGTGAAGCTTCAATTTAAAATAATGTCAAACTTTGATATCTGAGCTACATAATAGTGTTCAAATGGACAAATAAACACCCTAGAATACAAAAGTTCGGAAAGTTACACTGCTAATGGCAAGTTATCCATGAATAAACAATTAAAACTCAGGGCGAGTTTTAATAGCCTGGGTGTACACAAAGTAAGTCTATGGGAGGAAATGGCAAGTGAATCTGGTCAACTTGCGATTTTCACTTTTTTAAAGCACTAAATAATCATTTTGAAATACAATTTTTTCAGGGCTTCATTTTTAGACCTCATCAAAGACACTGGTAGCATGGGGAATCATGTGGCTCAGATTTTTTTAACTGTGGTAAATGTTAGCCAATACCTTTAAGTTATCGTGGTAACGAGCTCAAATCAGACATGTTTTAGGTTCTGTGACCTTGACATTTGACCTTTTAATCTCAAAAATCTAATCAACTCATTGTTGCCTTATAATGCATACTTCACCGGATTAACATCAAGATCCGAGAGCTCATTCATCAGTTATCGTGGTAACGAGCCCAACTCAGACATGTTTTAGGCCCTGTGATCTTTGACCTTCGAACTTTCAATCCCCAAATGCAATGAGTTCATTGCTGCCTCATGGTACATACTTGGTTCTAGTTACATCAAAATCCGATTAGCCTGTCTAGTGTTTTCGAGGGAACCGAAAACATAATGCCTCCGGAAACTTTATTGCGGAGGCATAAAAATGCATGTGCCCTTTTTGAAAACTTCGTACGAAAATCTAGCTGTCTCTTGTGGAGCACGCTGAGGAGTGCCTTAGCGGTGGCTGGGTAGACGCCGAGCAGGCGCCATCAGGGTGCCGACCAATTTTGAATTCACCCGCCCAGTGTTCGACTGATCTCCCAGGGTCAATCGTACGGCGACCGGGTGGCGACCGTTAGGTAGCATTTTTATTTAGCAGCTTCGAATTTTAACATAAATCGTTCGACGGTGATCGCTCGATTTAGTCGATGCCCGGGCGGCGACCACTCGCACACCGGGCGTGTTTTGGGCGGGGAGTGAAATCAAGCAGGCGAAGCTAGAATATTAACTGCGCGCTGAAACTTCAGCGGCAACCGACCGATGCCCTGAAAACGAGCGGTGCATGGGCGGCTATTGCTCGGTGACCGGGCGAAATTTGCTAAAAACTTGCCGCCCGACCACCGAGCAGTCCAATTTTTGTATTTGTTAGCACAGCAATAGACATGATTATGTTATTATAAAAGTTATCTAAGCATGTTATTGAGGTTTTTCTTGATGTTTCTCGTTGGTGATGGTGGTGCTGGAAATGGTGGTAGCGATGGTGGTGGTGGTGGTGGTGCTAGTGATGGTGATGGTGGTGGTGGTGGTGGTGACGGTGGTGGTGGTGGTAGCGATGGTGATGATAGTGGTACTGGTGATAATGGTGATAGTGGTATTGGTGGTATTGGTGGTATCGATGGTGGTGGTGGTGGTGGTGGTGGTGATGGTGGTGGTAGTGGTGGTGGTGACGGTGGTGGTGGTGGTGGTGGTGGTGGTGATGGTGGTGGTGGTGGTGGTGGTGGTGACGGTGGTGGTAGTGGTGATGGTGGTGGTGGTGGTGACGGTGATGGTGATGGTGGTGGTGGTGGTGACGGTGGTGGTGGTGGTAGCGATGGTGATGGTGGCGGTGGTGGTATTGGTGGTAGCGATGGTGGTGGTGGTGGTGGTGGTGATGATGATGATGATGGTGGTGGTGGCGATGGTTGTGGTGGTGGTGGTAGTGGTATTCGTCATTATACTTACTATTACGGCGGACCAGATTGAAGCTCCACCATCGTATACGCCCCCTATCAATCCGTACGCTATGGCGCCAACGACGATAAGCACAAAACAGCAAATCAGCTGAATAATGCCGGTGACCATGCCTCCGGTGGCGTTGTATCTCTCGTTGTAACCAGACCCCTGCGGCTGGAGGTAAGAATAACGATTGGGCTTAAGAGCACCGGAGTGTGACGTCAGTGTGGTTCAGAAATACAGTGGCGACCGAAAGTATCGTCACGTTCCGAACGCGTGCAAACGCTATCCCAGAAACGAATTTCGTTTCAATAAACGCAAGACACGCATTTGCTACGCTGGATATGCGTTTCGTCGCGTTTAAACATCGTTTCAAGGAACGCGTTTCTGTGAACGCGTTTGGAACGTGACGATACTTTCGGTCGCCACTGTATGTAATAACAACGGCAGAACATGGTGTACACAGCGTTTTGCACCTTGCTGTTACCGCCAATGGAGTACCGAGGTGTGACGTCACTCTGGATCGCAAATATCTGTGGACACTGGCGGAACCAGGTGCAGCACGTCATTCCTGGTTGTTTTCAATACCAACAGGAGGGCTGCAGGAGCACTGAATTACGGTTTCATATAATATCGATCCCCAAATATTTCCGAACCATTTTGACGGCAACATATCAGCACCTTATTAATAAATACCACTGTAACGTTGCCAACGTTTCGAATTTAACTAGCTTTCTTGTACACTGTGTGTATGAAAGCTAGTTCAACATCTAATTTGTCATCCCTAATTATTAAAGGTGGGGCATCTCTTTTGCACACCTAAACACTAAAATTGTGTAAATACAATGGCATTTAGAAGAAAATGCCATCTGGGAACCATTAGCAAAATATAGGAGCTAGAAACTTAGTTTTAGTGTGCTTATAAACACCGTTAGACTCTGATTTGAAATTTATTCTCGCGAGAGAAAAATTCCTACCATAGAACGTACACTAAACAGCTATTCTTTTTTCTTTTTTATTTGTCATGAAATAGGTATGTTTGGTGATTTTTCTGTAAGTTTGATAAGATGAATGAATTAACCTACAGAATTATAATTCAGGCATCTATCTGCATTCAGAAAATACAAAACTATAAGAAAAAGAAAACGGTGAAAGTTTGAGCAAATTTTGCTGAACGATTATGTATTTCCACGGTGTATTTAATCCTTATTATCGAGGATTCTGATATTGGCAACTCGGCCACTTATTTGTGATCAGAACGCGGAGATCTCCCCATTGATTTTAATTTTCATGAGATATTAGTTCAACAGGTGACTCAATTCAGAACAGCATGCAGAACGGGTTTGTTGTTATAACATCAAATACTTTTTATGCAGGTGTCTGCTTTTAACCTGACAAATTGTTTCCGTTGATCTGGGTTTGAGTCTCATTTCTCTTCTCCTTTTTTGATTCCAAGGAATAATCTGAACGTCACACACAAAAACAACAACATGTCCGAACAGAAGTGGATGGAAATTGATTGGGGTGATAGGGCTTCATCTAACAATAGCTGAATAGTGCCTGATGCGATGAAAATGGAATGAAGATTTCAAAATTTGGTACACATAGCGGGTTAAAACTCACCTGAGCTGCCGGTGCAAACCGTGACAAAGTGTTGTTGTGGTGGAGGAGCTGCCATTTTGTTTATCTGAAAGCTCTTGGTAGTCACAGATTGACGTCTATGGAAGACCTGAGGATTAAAGGGAAATTTGGAGGTAAAATTATTGACAGATTCACGTGGAATATCACGTCGTGAAATGATCTTATAGGCAATATCTCCCTGCAAAAACTTGGGTGATTTATCTAAAACAAGTGGTGTTACTCAATATACATACGAGTTGTTGTTTTAACTTTAAACAGCCTGGTTGTTATTTAAACACTGCATGAGAATTACTTAAATTACCAAGAATGTAATTTATAACACCAATAGTGTCACGTCAAGGAATGATCCTGTAGGGTTGTTATTTGACGAAGGTGATTATTTACGTGAACGTGTTTCCACTGCGTTGCACTTATTGTTTGCGGATGGACTCGACGAGGTGAAGGATGATAGTTCATATTGGGTGATGGGTAAGCATATCTAGCGGGGGCAAGGGGGCACGGCCCGGCGCCTACTTCAAGGGGCGCAAAAAGGCAAATGTTAGAAGAAAAACAAGGAAAATAATGAAAAAAGAATAAACGGAAAGAAAATGGGGAGAAAAAAACATTGAAATATTACTTTCACGAACATCCTTAGAAGTTTCCGGCGAAAAAGGTTGCAAAGGGCGCGATTTCGACGCTATGCCAAGGTAGCAGCTGCTGGAAGGGGCGCGATTTCGGCACTTGCCCCCTGTTTAAGATTTTGGAAGGGGCGCAATTTTTGCACATGCCCCGGGCGCTGCATTTCCTTCCTAGATACGCCACTGTGGGTAAGACTGGTTGGTTGACGACGGACGGTGAGGATGATCCCCGGAAGTTTTACGATGTCGCTTTTTGGACCTGTTGTGACGTGGTTTGCATATGGAACTCGGGTGTCGGTTGGTGGATCGGAGAAAGTCCTCTGCTAGTTCGGTTATGGCGCAAACAGCTCTTTGGATGGTGGATAATGGCGTTGGATCGCGTTGGCTTGGTGATGCACAATCCTGGCAAATGCTGCATGCTCTTTCCGACAATTTATCAGTATCTTACTGGAAAAGCTTGGGCCTTAGATTTAACACAAGTGATGTTTGCTCGTTATAGATGCGAAATTTGGTGTTAACTTTCAACACGCTGGTTGTTATTCAAAGCCGGCTTTAGGAATTACTTAAAACACCAAGAGTCAGTGATTGTAACACCAAGCGTGTTAATATAATTAAAGGTAAATGGCATGCTTGGAGGTAGTCCTCAGATGAGAAAAAGTTCACATAATTTTGTAGGTCGTGTCAAAATTTCATCGGTCTCACTCTGTTGCTTATGATGAATACTCTAAACTCTTTTCTTCAATTTAATCCTGCTGGTCAAGTACTAGATAGCACAGTGCATTGTATATCATCAGACTTGGAATGGGTAAACTATTCAAAACCATTGAAACCATACTGACCTAATTTGAAAAGACATACACAATTGAGTGGGCTTAGCATAACTGGGCGCTAAGTAGAGAATAGTATTCGACTTCGGTAATGATTTTGCGGTATATGAGACATATTACCTTGATTGGAACATATTACATTGTCCATTATAGTAGTCCTCGGTCAAAATACGTTAATTGTTAAATTCAATACCCTCGACCTGGCCCAAATAAAAATAACAATTTGCTCGAATTTCACGGAGAATCCCTACACACAGAGTGTACAATAGACTGGTTATTTGAGTATATAATACATTTGGACGGCATATGATAGACAAAAAAGCAGCACGATACAGAGTATGACCAGCTTGCTTTCAAATTAGTTGCAAATATCACGAATCCAGACTTT
>JZLH01S0447580.1:23516-35559 GCA_001188425.1 Eucidaris tribuloides
CATTACGGGAAAGCTAGGTTTAAAAACTACCACACCACTTTTTAACGCATGATCCTATGCAATCTGTATGTCTTATCAATAGAGGTAGAAGGTGGGGTACCCCCACCCGCTATCCGAATGACACGTTTAAAGTTTTATCAGTGACTATCACCATTGCTTGAGAGGTGGTGGTATTGGATTGCACCTGCGATCCTCGATGCTTTAAAGTCTGGATTCGTTGATATTTGGCAACTAATTTGAAAGCAACGACTAGGTCATACTCTGTATCGTGCTGCTTTTTTGTCTATCATATGCCGTCCCAAAATGTATTATATACTCAAATAACCAGTCTATTGTACACTCTGTGTGTAGGGATTCTCCGTGAAAATTCGAGCAAATTGTTATTTTTAATTTGGGCCAGGTCGAAGGTATTGATATTAACATTAACGTATTTGACGAGGAACTACTATAATGACAATGTAATATGTTCCAATCAAAGGTATATGTCTCATATACCGCACAAAATCATTACCGAAGTCGAATACTATTCTCTACTAGCGCCCAGCTAAGCCCACTCAATTGGGTATGTCTTTTCAAATTAGGTCAGTATGGTTTCAATGTTTTGAAATACTTACCCATTCCAAGTCTGATGATTACAATGCACTGTGCTATCTAGTACCTGACCAGCAGGATTAAATTGAAGAGAAGAGTTTGAGTATTCATTCATAAGCAACGAGAGTGAGACCGATGAAATTTTGACACGACCCTACAAAATTATGTGAACTTTTCTCATCTGAGGACACTCCAAGATGCCATTTACCTTTAATTATATTAAAACGCTTGGTGTTACAATCACTGACTCTTGGTGTTTTAAGTAATTCCTAAAGCCGGTTGAATAACAACCAGCGTGTTGAAAGTTAACACCAAATTTCGCATCTATAACGAGCAAACATCACTTGTGTTAAATCTAAGGCCAAGCTTTTCCAGTAAAGATACTGATAAATTGTCGGAAAGAGCATGCAGCATTTGCCAGGATGTGATCACCAAGCCAACGCATCCAACGCCATATCCACCATCCAAGAGCTGGTTTGCGCCAACCGACTACAGAGGACTTTCTCCGATCCACCAACCGACCACCCGAGTTCCATATGCAAACCACGTCACAAACGGTCCAAAAAGCGACATCGTAAAACTTCCGGGGATCATCCTCACCCGTCCGTCGTCAAACCAACCAGCTTACCCACGTGGCGTATCTAGGAAGGAAATGCAGCGCCCGGGGCATGTGCAAAATTGCGCCCCTTCCAAAATCTTAAACAGGGGGCAAGTGCCGAAATCGCGCCCCTTCCAGCAGCTGCTACCTTGCATAGCGTCGAAATCGCGCCCTTTTGCAACTTTTCGCCGCGAAACTTCTAAGGATGTTCGTGAAAGTAATATTTCAATGTTTTTTTCTCCCATTTTCTTTCCGTTTATTCCTTTTTCATTATTTTCCTTGTTTTCTTCTAACATTTGCCTTTTTGCGCCCCTTGAAGTAGCGCCCGGGCACGTGCCCCCTTGCCCCCGCTAGATACACCATGCTTACCATCACCCAATATGAACTATCATCCTTCACCTCGTCGAGTCCATCGCAAACAATAAGTGACGCAAGTGGAAACGACGTTCACTTAAATAATCACCTTCGTCAAATAACACACCTACAGACCATCATTCCTTGACGTGACACTATGGTGTTATAAATTACATTCTTGGTAATTTAAGTAATTCTCATGCGCATGTTTAAATAACAACCAGGCTGTTTAAAGTTTAAAACAACAACTCGTATGTATATGAGTAACACCACTTGTTTTAGATAAATTCCCAGTTTTTGCAGGGAGATATTGCTATAAGATCATTTCACGACGTGATATTCCACTGTGAATCTGTCAATAATTTTACCTCCAAATTTTCCGTTTAATCCTCAGGTCTTCCATAGACGTCAATACTGTGACTACCAAGGCTTTCAGATAAAACAAATGGCAGCTCCTCCACCACAACACACTTTGTCACGGTTTGCACCGAGCTCAGGTGAGTTTTAACCCGCTATTGTACCAAATTTTGAAATCTTCATTCCATTTTCATCGCATCAGGCACTATTCAGCTATTGTTAGATGAAGCCTATCACCCCAATCAATTTCCATCCACTTCTGCTTCGACATGTTGTTGTTTTGTGTGTGACGTTCAGATTATTCCTTGGAATCAAAAAAGGAGAAGAGAATGGACTCAAACCAGATCAACCGGAAACAATTTGTCAGGTTAAAGCAGCACCCTGGCATAAAAAGTATTTGATGTTATAACAAAAACCCGTTCTGCATGCTGTTCTGAATTGAGTCACCTTTTGAACTATATCATCATGAACAATTAAAATCAATGGGGAGATCTCCGCGTTCTGATCACAAATAAGTAGGCCGAGTTGCAATATCAGAATCCTCGATATAAGGATTAAATACACCGTGGAAATACATAATCGTTCACAAAATTGCTCAAACTTTCACCGTTTTCTTTTTCTTATAGTTTTGTATTTTCTGAATGCAGATAGATGCCTGAATTATAATTCTGTAGGTTAATTCATTCATCTTATCAAACTTACAGAAAATCACCAAACATACCTATTTCATGACAAATAAAAAGAAAAAGAATAGCTGTTTAGTGTACGTTCTATGGTAGGAATTTTTCTCTCGCGAGAATAAATTTCAAATCAGAGTCTAACGGTGTTTATAAGCACACTAAAACTAAGTTTCTAGCTCCTATATTTTCCTAATGGTTCCCAGATGTGCATTTTCTTCTAAACTGCCATTGTATTTACACAATTTTAGTGTTTAGGTGTGCAAAAGAGATGCCCCACCTTTAATATTACGGATGACAAATTAGATTTTGAACTAGCTTTCATACACACAGTGTACAAGAAAGCTAGTTAAATTCGAAACGTTGGCAACGTTACAGTGCGTATTTATTTATAAGGTGCTGATATGTTGCCTCAAAATGGTTCGGAAATATTTGGGGGATCGATATTATATGAAACCGTAATTCAGTGCTCCTGTACCCTCCTGTTGGTCATTGAAACAACCAGGAATGACGTGCTGCACCTGGTTCGCCAGTGTCCACAGAATTTGCGCATCCAGAGTGACGTCATCACCCTCGGTACTCCATTGGCGGTAACAGCAAGTGCAAACGCTGTGTACACCATGTTCTGCGTTGTTATTACATACAGTGCGACCGAAAGTACCGTCACGTTCCAAAGCGCTTCACAGAAACGCGTTCTCTTAAACGATGTTTAAACGCGACGAAACGCATATCCAGCGTAGCAAATGCGTGTCTTGCGTTTATTGAAACGAAAATTCGTTTCTGGGATAGCGTTTGCAGCGTTCGGCACGTGACGATACTTTCGGTCGCCACTGTATTCTGAACCACACTGACGCACACTCCGGTCTCTTAAGCCAATCGATATTCTTACCTCCAGCCGCAGGGGTCTGGTTACAACGAGAGATACAACCGCCACCGGAGGCATGGTCACCGGCATTATTCAGTGATTTGCTGTTTTGTGCTTATCGTCGTTGGCGCCATAGCGTACGGATTGATAGGGGGCGTATACGATGGTGGAGCTTCAATCTGGTCCGCCGTAATAGTAAGTATAATGACGATACCACTACCACCACCACCAAACCATCGCCACCACACCATCATACACATCATCACCACCCACACACCACCACCATCGCTACACCAATTCACACCACCGCCACCATCACCATTCGCTACCACCACCACCACCGTCAGCCACCCACATCACCACACCGCACCATCACCACCCATCACCACGTACCACCACCTCCACCACCATACACCACCCCACCACCACCACCACCACACACATCGACCACCACCACCACCACCACCGTCACCACCACCCACTACCACCACCATTCACCACCACCACACCACCCACCACCATCAATCCACCAATACCACCAATACACTATCAACATTATCACCAGTACCAACTATCTCACCATCGCTACCACCACCACCACCGTCACCACCACCACCACCCACCATTCACCATCACAGACCACCACCACCACCACCATCGCTACCACCATTTCCAGCCACCACCATCACCCACGAGAAACATCAAGATAAAACCCTTCAATAACAGCTTATATAACTTTTATAATAACATAATATGTTCTTGTGTGCTAAGCAATACAAAAAATTGGGACTGCTCGGTGCGTCCGGCGGCAAGTTTTTTAGCAAATTTCGCCGGATCCCGAGCATAGCCGCCCAGCACCGCTCGTTTTCAGGGCATCGGTTCGGTGGCCGCTGAAGTTTCACGCGCGCAGTTAATAATTCTGCTCTGCCTCTTGATTTCACTCCCGCCAAAACGCCGCGTGTGCGAGTGGTCGCGCCGGGCATCGACTAATCGAGCGATCAACCGTCGAACGATTTCTATGTTAAAAATTCGAAGCTGCTAAGTAAAATGACTACCTAACGGTCGGCCACCGGTCGCCGGATCGATTGACCCTGGGATGATCAGTCGAAACACTGGGCGGGTGAATTCAGAAATTGGTCGGCACCCTGATTGCGCTGCTCGGCGTGTACCCAGCCACGCCCTTTAAGGCACTCCTCAGCCGTGCCTCCACAGAGAGACAGCTAGATTTCGTACGAAGTTTTCAAAAAGCGCGCATCATGCATTTTTATGCCTCCGCAATAAAAGTTCCGGCAGGGCATTATTGTTTTCGGTTCCCTCGAAAACACTAACAGCTAATCGGATTTTGATGTAACCTAGAACCAAGTACTGCTACCATAGCAGCAATGAACTCATTGATTTGGCGGATTGAAAGTTCGAGGTACAAAGATCACAGCCGCGCCTAAAACATGTCGAGTTGGGCCTCGTTACCACGTAACTGATAAGTGAGGCTCTCGGATCTTGATGTTAATCGTGAAGTATGGCATTATAGGCAACAATGAGTTGATTAGATTTTTCGGATTAACAAGCGTCAAATGTTCAAGGTCACAGAACTAAAAATGTCTGATTTGCAGCTCTGTTACCGATAATCGTTAAAGTAATTGGCTAACATTTCACCACAGTTAAAAATATCTGAGCCACATGATTCCGCCATGCTACCAGTTGTCTTTGATGAGGTCTAAAATGAAGCCCTGAAAAAATTGTATTTCCAAAATGATAATTAGTGCTTTAAAAACGTGAAAATCGCAAGTTTGACCAATTCACTTTGCCATTTCCTCCCATAGACTTACTTTGTGCTACACGCCAGGCCTATATAAAACTCGCGCCGAGTTTAATTGTTTAAATTTTTCCATGCATACTTCCTTATTAGCAGTGTAACTTTCCGAACTTTTGTATTCTAGGTGTTTATTTGTCCATTTGAAACACTCATTATGTAGACTCAGATATCAAGTTTGACATTATTTTAAATTTGAAGCTTCACAATGTTAGCCTATCACTTAGAATGGTTTGCGGATTGTGTAACTTAGCTGAAGTATGCATTTTAGGCAACAACGAACATGATCAGCATTTTCGGCTGTCCAAAAGCGTCAAGGTCACAGACCTACAAACTGTCTAATTTGGGCTCGTTACTACGATACTTTTAGAATGGTTTGTACTAGATTTTGATGTAAGTGGGCTGAAGTATGTATTATAAGGCATCTGAAGCTGATCTAGATTTTGGGGTAGAAAGGTCAAAGTTCAAGGTCAGGTCTAAAACTATGTCTGATTTGGAGCCTAATTACCACAAAAACATAAGAAGTGCCTTGTCGGATTTTGTTTGCAACTTGGTGAGTATGTATTATAAGGCCAATGAACCTGATCAATTTCAGGGTTGGGGGGAAAAGGTCAAAGCGGTCACGCAGGCCCCATACTTGGTGTCTTTACCATGATAACGTGAGAACGGCTTATTCGGATATTGAACTGTAATTGGTCGAGAAGTTATTATGGGGCACTGATGTCTATGAACCTGATCGAATTTCAGAGTTGAAAGGTCAAAGGTCAAGGGCACGAGGCCCCGTACTTTGGTTTCTTTACCGCGATAACTGAGACGGCTTATCCCAGATATGTGATGTAGTTCGGTCAAGTATGTTTTATGAGGTGTACAGAACGATTAGATTTTGGAGTTATAAAGGTTAAAGGTCACAGGACCTGTATCTCATTTCAGTTTACATTACTACCACGTAACTTAAAATCAATTGAATACACAATCACACACACATGCAGTCGATGCATTTTAATTTTAGAATGCGGAGAGGCATCACCCGCTGCGCCCAGCGATGCTTCGTTTTACAGTTTCATTGAATAAGAAATGATAAAAGAACAATGAGAAAACCAAAGCGAGTATGAAAATGGCATGTATTGTTGATGGCAGTGGGGCGTCAGATAAATAATAACCAGGTTGCCTGCCTGAAAAAAAAAAAAACACCTGGAGGAAGTCCAGCAGTTCGCTGGCAGTACGCTTATATCTCTCAGATGCCCTACCGTCATCACCGCGCTGCCCGCCGGCCGATTTCTTAAAAATCGGCCGCGATAGTTAGCGAATCGTGCAAAAGTATGACTAAAATTGCTTCAGTTAATGATAAAAGCAGAAATTTTGGCACAACTATATTTGGGCCTATACTGATTATTTTCAAAGAGTGGAGCCAACGCGATACGGCAGTGTTCTTAGCAACGGTTGTAAGAAACTATTAACCATAGCAACAAGCCATTAAGCTATCTAATCCATTTCAAAAGGATGACGCTATATATGTTTTAGCATCAAAAACTATCTGAATACATGATTCGAAAGCACCACTGTGCAGTGTTCAACAGTACGAAAAAAAAAGCGTATTTGTTGCTAGGCAACGGATAACCATAAAGTATATCTTAATGTTTACTTGCAAAATGTTCAACCTAACAATGGTAGCAGGATGATGAATCGGGTATATTATTAATTGTACAGTTGTCACTGATCGATGCTTACATGACAAATAACCTAATTTCTTTAATTGCTTAGTGAGCCTATTTACCATAGGCAGCAAGCTGTGTAAATATGATGAAGACGATCCCTGCATATGGCACGTATGCGGATTCATTAATTCAACATGTTATTTATGAATAAGGGCCAATTTTCTGGAAAGGAGTGAATGCGTATCGGGTTTTAATATACCCATATCCTCAAATTAAGGCAGGATGTTGAGGCAGATATATTATTGAATAAAACAGCCAGATGTTTGGTTCGTCAGACTAGATCTGTACTCACAATAAATATTCTCACCTAAAGAGTTGTAGTCATGTATTTTAGGCATTGTATACAATTCCTCGTCATGTGCAATAACAGGCATTCTGAAGCGCACTTCATTACAGGATTTGCTTTCTCTGACACCTCTCCTACATGGCACTCCCAGCAGCTCCTGGACAAGTGATGTATTTGTCACAGGGGCTCTTCCGACTTGTCTACCGACAAGTCAACTCTCCACACAGGAGAGCGAGGCAACTAGCGGTAAGAGACGTATCTGAGCTATACAGGTCACTTCATGTGCCCATCTCTGCGCAATGCTGGCCTCTTTTGAACATGATGTGGCTGTAAAGCAGGAGTGGGCTGGCAAACATCTGACAGTCCTTTATTGTGTGAATACAAGCTTTCAACAGTAGGAGGATGGTGAACGTACTCTAGACAAGCCTCAGTCTGTCTTCACAAATAATATTTTTTTGTGTGTACTGTGCAGCTCAATAGAAGCTCCAGAAGGGGTTCATCAGAGGTGTGTCTAGTCCCACACTTTCCATGTTGTTTGCTTTCCAGACTTGGGCAAACTGGACATGGGTGTCCAGAGCGTTGAAGGACGATGGCGACGACTGGCGGGAAATACCGAGTAATTTTCGCTGGTGACCAATGTCAGGCATATATCTTCTGAGCTCGGGAGTGTAGTGAAAGTCTCTGGTCCATCTTCCGAAAGCAGGCCAGAAAGTGCGAGGCTTCTCTACGCTGCTTTTCATTGCCGGCACAACTTTATCACAATCTTGTGAAAGCCCTGTTGACGCCATCAGCAACATGTCCATGATTTGGAATCTCTTCTTATGAATTGCAGAAGTATTGTTAGGATGTATGCGGATGCTGAGTAACCAGCCAGGTACTTGTACACTGGACCCCTCATTTACGAACAGGAGTTTTGCTACTGATTGCATTTGAAGCCAGATGAACATCATACCAAGAAGTTTGAGCAAATTCCATTGGTTGCCGGAGTTCGAAGTCGGAAAGAAAGCTGTTGCCAGATCTCTGGCACGGGGCTGGCACCGTCACATCGGCTTACTTTGGTAGGTCCCAGGACGGGGTGGTGCTTATTCTCTGGTCTGCTGCCTTTAGACAGCTATCCAAGCTTGTTTGATTACCAGGAAGAACTATATACTCGCTGGAGTCTTGTGTGTTGTTTTTATATGTATGGTGTGACAGAATGAATCTACTCGAGCAGCACAGTGCCAAATATCTTTGAGGAGAGCCACGTTCTGAAGACCGTTCTTGACCAGCTACCAGTCCATGATGCGCTTGAAATCACATTGAGGACTTTGAGGAATCTTGTTGTGAGAACACCGCATGAGATCCAACTTATCACCCGGATTAACTCGCATAGAAGAGAAAGGGCATGATTTCATGGCTGAGAAATTGTATCATAGTCGCTCATCTACTTGTGTTGGGATGCAACATACCGTCTTGCCAAAAAAGGGGACTTCAGCATTTGAGACAGATTGGCCATGTCGCTAGAGAAGCTCTGCCTTGGATGTGCTGCTTCGGTTGAGCAGTAGCGTCTTTGTTCCTTGGGGATGGTTGGTATTATTGGTTTGGATGTTGGCAGGGGAGTGATCGCTTACTGGTCACGAGAAATTTCATACTCTTGGCTTTGATTTTATGTTGAAAGTGAGACGAGCACGTCGGAGCTGTCTCCAGGTTTTCAATTCAAAAGCGAGGGTGCCATTTAACCACAGACGATTTTTATTATGCCTTGGTGTCAATCACCCCAGGTTTTTCCAGTCTATGATATTGCTTGCTTCTTAATGGCTGATGCTTATGACTGAGAATCTTTTTTTTAGTTTGGAACATTCATTCTGTTTAGGTCTTCGATATGTGTTGTTGGCTAATATGTGCTGGCCTCTCAATTCAATTTTTCGAATCATCAATTTTAACAAACTGAGCCTACATTCTGTCGTGTTATATAAACACCTTCACAGAATAGTAACTACAATTATTATTGAATGAAATACGTTACAATGCTTGAGTAAGTATTGGATCGTGCCACCTTATCAAGATATGCATGCAGTTGCCGACAGGAAATATATGGTTGCCTAGGCAACGGTTATCTATATGATGTACAGGTTGTATGAATTGCTTCAATGGTGGGTTGGTATGAGAGTGAAGCTGCAATAGTTGAATAACATTAAAATTGTTTCGTAAATATTGCTGTCTGCAGGTATCTTGCAATGTTGCGGTGTCGCTGATGGAATATGTTACTAGTGCACCCGTTGGCTATTGCTAAGTGTACAGCTTGTGATTGGCTCCATCTGAAGATATTTTAGGATGAGGTGTGCGTTATATGTGTGCAAGATTTCCATGCTTTTATCGATCATGGTCGAAACAATTTTCGCAGCGATCGCTAAAGACTTACGTGATGCAGCTGGAGGACCGCCAAATCGCCGACGACGGCCGTGTGGGAGGGTACCGAAAGGCCGGTAATCGCGGCAGGTCATTCGGTCGGGTTCACGTGCTGCGGTGGCGCCCCGCGGGAAGCCTCGGATTTTTTGCCAATTTTTTACCCTAAACCGAGGCGGGTGACCGACAAAAAAGACACGAGCAATGGGCCACAACGCTGGGCCATCGCCTGAGGTATTGACTTGCCGCTGCTCAACTTCTCCAAAGAAATCCGAGCGTCCTGTTGGCCGATGCCTACATTCCAGCGGCACCCCGAGCCAGGGAATAATCAGTCGGGTCGCGCGACTTATAAATTTGTCATTGCTTAGTAGTGGAGGAACTTTGCATGTAGCCTACGCTATTATATCCCTTACATTTAATTCTTTCGCCTTATATAGGACATCACATTCACGCAAGGAAGCTCTATACAGCTATGCCTATATACTTTCGTAAATTTATTGAGTACTTTTATTCATTGCAGAATTTTGTTGTAATTGTTTTCGTGTTGTGTTGCTTTTATGCTAGCTCTTCCTGCCCGGTGTATTTTGGGTATTCCATCTCCAAAAACCGGAACTCTGTGTGGTAGGTTGATTTAGGCCTTTGAAGCTTACATGAAATGACCCGTTAGATGGCGCTATTTAAATGCAATAATTCTATACTTGAAGGCTGTGTTTTTTGTTGCCCGCCACCCAACCGTTTTTATTCAGATTTTGAATTGCCCAACTAAAGAGAGATCAGGCTACATACAATGCAGTGCTTCCATTTGCGGATTAATTACGTTTGTTTCTTTTAATACGATGATTAAATCATTCTGAAATAGGTCGTTGCTGAGATAATATTTTGTACGGATTCTAGTGTCAATGTAGCTTTATTCTAAAGATTCTGAATTTCGGCACAGTTGTCGAACGATAGGCAAATGAGTGTCACAATTCGTCCAATTACAACTGCGATGTGAGTTCAATAACCCCGTATCAACCAGTGTCCAAGGCCTTTACGGATTAAGCAGCCGATGTCGGCAAGTGACAAGATCGAACAAGTTCGCATCGGCTGAATGGAATAACCTTGCTAGACCATATAGTTACGCTTTTGCATTAAAGTGGACATGAAACCCGAATCATACCTGCATATCCAAGAGGAATAGATAAGCAGATAAGGAGAAAGAAGATGGGAGTGTGTGAGAGATGTTTGAGACAAGACTCTTGTAAGCTGAACCGTTCAAGAGTGTATAAATGTTCAACGTCTGATAATCCTATATGTATGGCAGATTCTGTAAATTGGCAACACGTCCCACTTTTGAGATGACATGTGGGATGAACTTCTCACATTGCTTTTGGTTACACAAGGATATTTCACGACATTTACGTTTTTTCTGAAATGTTAGTTGTGAAAGGTAATCAAATTATATCGCAGAGAACATGTTACAATTCATTTACTGCTGAGCGAGATATACTCTGCTTACAACAAGCAAGAACGGCAATCAGGATATTCATAAAAAATGAGAATAAGTAAAATTTGTGTACAAAGCCAAGGGGAGTTCTTCACACTTTCATCATCAAAAGTGGTAGAGTTGCCAATTTTAAGAATCCCTCCATTAAGGAAGAGATTAAAATAACTTTAGAACATTTCATACTCTTGAACAGTTACACCAAGTATTGCTTCAACTTACACTGTCTATTTTTGTATGTTTCTGTGTTCTCTGGGTATAAGAAAGATTTCTGGTTTCAAGACCGCGTATTCATAACCCTTGTCATTCCTATACCTGAACGAAGATGCGTTTGCAGACTATTTATAAACTTCATATAGCGACCATTATTAATACGCAGTAGTAGAGTTGCCGTGATATTACATTGTCTAGTTCTCACCCTCACCTTATATTAATATTTATTCAATAACTCTCATAAACAATAATGAGAAGATGCGTGACTGTCATCTGGACATATTGCGACAAATAGCAACTGAGACAAGGTAACAGTCTGGCACTATGCCATCATTTCAACGTTTTTTTGCAGTGAGCCCGGTTGCAAGGAGCTTCTTGGTTTTTCTTATTTTAATATTTTCACACATAAGTGAGTACCGCTCATCTTATTTCAAAAATTAGGTCATGAAGAGGCCGCATCGGTTAGCGAAACACAACCACACGGACATAAGCTGATTGAATTCATGTGAACTTTAAACGCCAATGTCTCCGTATAACATCATTCCCTTGTGACAGTCGCACATGTCTTAAAATTGCAACTTTCTGTCGCGTTTTTCGCCCGTTTCCTTTTGCGTAATTTCAAGTGTTATATATCATGTTTAAAGCTGAGAATATGAGATTTGCAATTCAAGCGCAAAACACGAAAATCATTTTTTTGCGACTTTTGCCT
>JZLH01S0447580.1:35584-68342 GCA_001188425.1 Eucidaris tribuloides
AAAGCATGAGTAGCGCTTTAAACCTTATGTTTTAGATAGAACGCTTATTAGTCCTTCCTATCTTTATTCATTCTCAGTCAATTTGCACAATTAAAACAAAAATGTATGCAGATTTTACACGCACAGACTATCTACCCGTATTATCTGTCTATCAGGCTCTCGGTCTACAGGCTGTAACCTTATTTACACAGTACTGGTTGAGTAATTGCAGAACAATATCATTTTAATATCAGCTACTTTCAAAACTTCTATGAACAGATGGTGAAAATGTCACTATAGTACAGGAGAGAGTAGTTAAGAACAACAGAACACTTCGTTTTTGACAAATCTGCTACACAAATCCCTACTTCTGACAAAGTACTAACACAGATATCAGTATGTAGGACTACGTAAATTGATGACATATACACTATAGCAATGGAATGGGCACTCCATATGGAAAACTTCACCCTTTCGAACTGCCAATCCCTCATCTTTTTATTGCGTATGGAGTGAATTAGTCCCACATTATAATGTAAATGTGATATACTCTTACCTGGAAACCAATGAAATGTGAAATTTTGATGAAAGACTTTCCATCATCAACCAGTAATGTGTATTCTCTTTAAGTGTTATTTTAACACCTAAGAGATTAATTCCAACACAACGTATAGGCTTCATCAACACTAAGCCTGCATTTCATCAACAAGAATAATGAAAATGATCCTAGTTTATGGTTTTAACACAAAGTGGTGCCGATGACAATATGTTTTCGGGTTGTCCGACCGTAACACTTTGTTTTAGACTAACATCTGACACGGATCAAACATTAATTCAACACAATACAGAATGAGCACTCTGCCCTATTTTTACCCATCTGAAACAAGTTATAACTTTGATTAGTAGTAGTAGTAGTAGTAGTAGTAGTAGTAGTAGTAGTAGTACAAACTGTTGATGTCTGTAATGTAAATGGAATAATTATTGGTTATATATCTGCGAATGGCTTAGAAAAAAAGAAGCGAGTTAGCAAATTACACAATTTGTTGTAGGCTAATAGTAGAAACATGAACGAACTAAAATGATGAGGCAGAATTGTTGACTTTTGCGTTTGGATGACCCAAAATGTAAGCGGCTTTCGACTTCATCAGTTCATATTGACTTCAGAAGATCGTGCCTTTCAATTTCAGAGATAGACGCTTCTTGAATTTCTCGTGCGAAGACTGACGGCCAAGGCCAAGAATTTGCCATCCGAGGCCAAAACCAAGGCAAAAGGCACACATTTGGTCCTCGAGGCCAAGACCGGCCTCTAGGAAAACAAACCTGCTAAATATACATACGAGAGGTGATGTTAACTTTCAACCGGCGTCTGGTTGTTTTTAAACACGGCAATAGGAATCACTTTAAACACCAAGAGTATGGATTTTAACACCAAGCATGTTTATAGAATTGACACCAGTCCGGTCAGCTTTTCTATATTTAGCAACGTCCTTGGATGCTCAATTTGACACTGAATATCTGAAGAAAGAATTCACGGGTTTTCATAAAACTTTCTTGCGGAATGTATATCACCACCACATTAGATGTCAAATTTCCCAGGTCAGTTTGTGTAACGTGTAGTCTATCTACTAAGGAAATCGTCCCGGTGGATTGTAACATTGTAGTGATCGGAAAGACATCTAAGTGAGTCCTAGAGCTGTGCCAGCGGAAAAGTTATTGTCTGCTACGGCCACCGTGTGGGTCACCCATTCTGGACAGGTCGAAGGGTAGAGGCCAGGCCAGTCAAAGTTCAATCTACTGGTTCTCCAGGTTGGGGGTTGAGCACATGGCTAACTACTCGGTCTTGCATATGGTCTTCAAGAAATAAAAGCAAGTTGCTGGAAACAGCAAGAGAAGGAATCGACACAACTTGGTGAGATGGACATTCAGCTAGGGCTATATTGTTAGCGTGTATGCTATTGGGGAAAATCCTAAAGGAACCCTGTGGGAGGAAGGTGGGGGGAATGGCGTTGGAACTGGATTGAGCACGTTTTGAAAACAGGCAGTTCACCATCTTCTATGGAATCTTCCCGTTGGATGTAGTCGGGAAGCGTGCAAAGCTCAGCGACCCCTAGAGCGATATGCCAGTGGGTGATTTATCTCCTGCATGGTAGAGCTCCCATGCTGAACAGGTCGAAGGGTAGAGACCAGACAAAGATCAATCCACTAGTTCTCTAGGGTGAGGGTTCATATCAATTTCTAGGCGATTTTTTTACTTTCTTCATGGTCTACAGTTTTGCAACACAAACTGGAACTAAAACCGTCGTTTTTGGCGCATTTTTTTGCCATTGTAACAAATCTACAAGCTTAATATACTATTGAAACGAGATTTATGACAATCAAAGGTTTCTCTTTAAGGTTAGATCAAAATATATGACCGACGTCAATGTTATGACAAGGGAAAATGATTCTAAAGACTTCCTTTTTGGTAAAAAAAAATCTCGTGGAAGATCCCCTTTTTCCCATTTTTCTGAATTTGCCGCTTCATAAAATGAAAAGTGCGCCATCTATAAATATATGTGAAGATAGTTATGTGTAGCGAGAAGTCTGAGGATTCTAAAAGTGTAAAAATCTAATTTTATTGGCTATATAGGAGAAGGCCTGCGGAATTGGCAAAAAGCCGAGGTCAGAGGGGCGGCCGCCTTTTTAAAAATTTTAAACTTCACATAATCGTAGGGTTTTCGCGGTGTCATTCATGAAATTTGTATTTTTTATATTTTGGCCCGTCCAAGGAGGGGGAGGGGGTGGGTTGCTTCCCACGATTTCACCCTGGCGCACCGTGACTCAATACAATGCTTCAGTGAGTACGCATATTATTATAATCATCAGCACGTACTCAAGGTACTGCAGCTATTATATCGCTGTATCAATCGACGACCAATGACATGTGTAGTTAAAGCATTCGCTAAAATATGGGCATATTTGCTAACAAAACACACATACACACACAAAACAATCGATAACCCACGTAGCCTTGAGCCACATAATGTGTGTGGGTTGGGAACACAATAAATGGCTCAGTGTACATGTTATATTGTGTTTACACTGTATCCATGACTAGACAATAATAGCGTGTACCATTCACCATGGATACATTTAATACATGAAATATGGACCTGCATACATACAGGGCACAACAGTGTAGTAAAAATCCTTACAGACATCATCAGAAGTGTTAAAAAAAAAATCACGTCAAGGTCTATAATGATTATTCACCACTCAAAATTCCTTCAAAGCCTTTCGTCAACATGTGACTAAATGTGCATACGAAAGCAAGGTTGTGTTTTGCGTCTTGCTACTGCTTCTTCTTCTTTTCCCATTGATTTCTTCTTGTCGTTGACATCTTCTTTGTCTTTTCTTATTCTTCGTCGTCGTCGTCTTCACTTTCATCAGTCTTTCTTCTTCTCCTTCTTATCCTTTTTCTCCTTTTCTTCTTCCAGAACCTCTCGCGGTTAACATAATCACAATTAGATATCGAACACAAGACTAAGTCTGATAACGTCTAAACATTTTTTTATAACGTTTCATTTGCAAACAAGTGATTTGACACTCTTAGAGATTTATTTGTGTTTTGCATTAGATTCTTCTTCTTCTTCTTCTTCTTCTTCTTCTTCTTCTTCTTCCTCTTCTTCTTCTTCTTCTTCTTCTTCTCAATTTTTCTTTTTTCTATTTCCTCTGCTTCTTCATATTCTTCTTCCTCCATATTTGTCGCAGGGCTCTCTTGAAGAGCAGTTTTCTATTGAAACTGAATGGGACTACCCTGCTTTTAAATAAAACGATAATAAATAAATAAATAAATAAATAAATAAATAAATAAATAAATAAATAAATAAATAAATAAATAAATGATAAATAAATAAATAAATATTTCTTCGTCCTTCTTCCTCCATTTCTTATTCTTCTCTTCATTTTCCTACTTCCCCTGCTTCTTCTCCATCTTCATTTCTTTCTTATTTCTCCTTCTCGTCGTAGTCCTAATGTAACATTGGCTAAAACAAAGTCTAAAGAAATTATATTTCAAGGCATTTTGTCAAGAAGCGAGTAAACACCCATGTTATCCAACTTCGTCTCCACACTCTTAATTTCTCCCCTTATGTATTCTCTTCTCATAGTCTTTATCCTCATCGTCACCAATGGAAATACCAACTACGTTTGCTACGTATACTACGAATACGAAAATAAATGAAATGTCAGATATATGACGCAACGATAAAAATAGACATCACAAAACAATCAAAACACAGCGATGCAATAATGTATGAGTAGTTCATATCAGTGAGTGTGCAATTATGTATATACCGTAGGTAATGGCCTACTACACATTAGGAGAGGTCTCAGTGACTGACCACCTGCATCTGTGACCGTGTTGATGGAAAGATCTAAATCTTAATAGTACGCAAAGCAATTTTAACATTGCTCATTTAAAGTGTTTGCAATTCGATAACGCAATTATTGTTACGAATATGGTATCAAATGAAAGAGTTATACATAATCTTTGCGATGATATATTGCAATAAACGTAATTGGTAGAAGTTGGGTTTCGCTCTTATTCAAAACACTCTGTATTACCAATAAATCTAGAAAGGGGCATCATAGGTTAATGCATGGTTCCCCCTGCTGAATATGAAGTGTACAATACTGATCTCTCTCTCTCTCTCTATATATATATATACACTCAGCAAAAAAAAAGTAAATACTTTTTCAAAAGTTCACATTTGTAATATATAACTTTATAAAAATCAATGAATTATATATCAAAGTAAAGGCAATTTTATTCTCTTTCAGTCTGTGAGGGTAACAGGGAAGATAAATTTTATGCATGAGTGACCACATGCGTGTTTATCCCCCAAGGTGCAAAAGTGAAAATTGCAAAATTGGACCATAATCCACTGATATTAAAATGGCACAACACAGTCAATGGAAACAAAAGATCAGACTTAGACAATGGCTTTATCTTTGAATTACCTTTATGATGTTTTGTTTTGGTTTTCTGTGCAATATGACTATGAATTTCAGTGCAACATTCAGTATGCTTTGTTTTACTTTTCTGTTTAACTTGACTGCCAATTCCATTTTGTTTGACTTTTACCTGCAATTTTGCAATTTCTACCTTTGTACCTTGGAAGAAATTAATGGATGCATCCGCTGAAGCGTAATTTTTATTAGCACTATGAGTTGAAAGAAAATTAAATTGCCTTTAATTTGATGTATAATTTATTGATTTTCATTAAAGTCTTATTTGACAAATCTAAATATGAAAAAGTGTTTACTTTCTTTTTTGCTGAGTGTATATATACTCACATTGTACACAAAGCAAATATCACAAAAGAACTGCAGTAGGCCTACAATTGTATACCGGTATAATTGTACTAAACAGATGTTTACTTAAAAGCTGTGTCAACAACCGTTTTTGCTCATATTTGATCTAGCTAAAGATGGGTACATAAAAGTGCAGTACGTGTTCAAAGTTTGGGATTCAAAGGCCTATACGTTTATATAATATGAACAAGAATCATTTGGGCCGTTATTCAAAGTTATTATAAATTAGATTTCAGACATTTCACCATTTTGAAGTTTGTAAAGTCCAACCGTGGTAAAGACTGCTTGACACTCACCAAACTACACTAGTATAGGTTTTTACCTTGTTCAGTAGGTATTACGTTTTCTGACCAAATCGGGTCGGGCAGTCGGACTTGTTTAAGCACAAAAAGCTATACAAGTATGTATTATATTGCGCTGATATGCTTGGTCCTTACACTACGGTAATTACATAAATAGTAACACATAAACAGCTGGTCAGGACAAGCAACGCAGGCGGCGAAAAAAATGTTAAATTTGTGTGTTCCAGCCCCTCTGCCGTGGGTGCCCCTGCAGTGATAATCTCTCCTCCTTGGAGAAGAAATGAGAAATTATATTCATTGATTTCTTTTCAAATAATTTGTTATTTTCCAATAATAAACTTCATTAGGACATCATTACAGAAAGACCCCTTCAACTCAAAATGTATGCGTTATAGTGTATGTTGCAATACTTTTGAGTAGGGAGGGTACATTGCGGTTAGACAGGTGTATAAGAGCCCCTAGTTTCGATTTTAACTTGTTGCAATTGGCAGGAGTTTCTATTTCGTTTACGTCAAGAAAAGCATTATTTTTTATACAAATATTACAATCAACGTCGTCGTTTATGGTTGAATATAGTTAGCTCTCATTCGCAACAGCAGTCTACTTAATTGAAACGCCGATATGCGACAATGTAAATCAATCACTACACCATTCAATAATCGTTTTGCATGACTAGCGATGAAAAAGATATGACGTAGTCACGTTTACATGGTATAGGTCATTATTGTTGTAGGATTACGATTTGTATGACCAGCATCGATCAATACAGACAACTATAGCATTCTCGGATATTCATATGAGAGATTTCTTTACGCAGCAAGCTTATACAAATAGACAAGTGCTAGACGCAGACTGTATGTGCCAGACAATGGCAGTTTTCTGTATGAATTCGGGTACTGATTTATGGGAAAATTGTCCACGTCATATATTCGCAATGTATTCTATAGACTAGAGCCATTGAGACGAAAACTGTATTCATCGTGCTTTCATCAAGCTTTTACGATTCATTGCACCATAAATATGTTTTTCATAGTAAAAAAAAATGGGATTCGGTGACGAAAGTCGGACCAAACTATGTTCATGGCTGGAAGGTTATCGTTATTAGGCTACTAATATACCTGCCAACAGAGATTGTCTGCTTTAAGTATAGCAATGCAGGGATCGGCTTGCATGGCTGCTTTGACACACAAACCTATCCTATCCTTATATCCATGTACAGGCATGTCAATTTTGAGGCTTATATCTCCGTACGTTATGCAGTTGCTGATAAAAATTTAAACGAAATCACGTGGACAGTGTATATTCAATGTTAGAGTACTCTATATTTCTTCAGTCACGACGCAGTTTACCAAATCTAGAGCAACAACAATATCAAACAAAATTTCAACAGAAAAAGCTATACTTTTCCTCTTCCAGTGTCGTCATCGTCGTCGTCTTCTTCTTCTTCTTCTTCTTCTTCTTCTTCTTCTTCTTCTTGGGCCATTGTTCAAATGGTAATCTAGTTTTCAGATACTTTATGTAGCTTTTACCTACTAATTTTAAATTTTGTAGAGTCCAACCGTGGTAAAGATTGCTTGACAATCATCCAACTGCATTGGTGTGAGTCATGGCCCTGGGAAGCGGGGGTGCTGGGGGTTCTGCATCACCTTCAGAGATTTTTCCAAAAAATCCGCCTGAGAATTACGGGCGTGGCGTTCGGTGCTACTAATTCTGCATTCATGCATCAAGTTGAATGTAGTGCCGATCACTTTTGTAATATTGTAAGCCTTAATATTTCTGTAGTAATTTTCCCTTCAAACTTTCATTACTTCGAGAAGCGTCATATTCTGTTACGAAAAAGATATATCTCCAAACAAAATAAAAATAGGGAAAGAAAATGAAAAATAGACTACATCGCATAATGCTAACTTCCCTGTCAAATTGACAATATAATCTACAAGTTGATTGCAGTCGCTCATGAGTGAAAAGGAGAGTGTCTTAATCAGAGACTATATACGAGCGAGATTAGACCGAAGCCAATTTCGTCTTGTGGCGGTGGAACAAGATTTGCCATGGGCATTGAATGCAAAATTATGTGTCGGCGATGGCAGGAACGTCCGGAAACAGCCATACTAAGTGCTACTGCGGCAGCGCTCACAGAATTCCGGTAGTGGGTGTTTCTTCAACTGACCCTAAAAGGTCCACGTAGAAAGTTGTCATAAGAAATGCAAATTGTATGCATACTATTCTAACGAAAGGTTACTCTTTGGCAACGGGCAGATACCAGACATAGCAAACACGCTGGTGTTGCAAAGGTACATTTTTATTGATATGATTGTTTTTTCTCCATAGCAACGACTGATAGCAAAAATTATCTCAATCTGCTTATCTATGGCTGATGCCATCCTCTGTACGGTAGTATAGAAGAATATTCGAGCATTATCCCGATACATCATATCCGTCGGTCCTCTGGTGACCATATCATTCTTGCTGTATTCTGTTGTAGTCCTTTTCCGTCGCGTTGTGTTTCCTTCTTTCCCATTTTCCGGAACGAGGGTGTGGGCCCTTCTGTTGACCCGCGTCGTTGTCCATGAGTTATCTGTTATCCTGGCGATATGCCGGCTGACCCCGCCTGCCATTGTCAATGCTAGTTAGGAGTGAGTGAATGGTATCTTTGATTCGGGTATGGCCGTAATGTCTAGGTTTTACATCTGGTCCTCGTATTTATGGCCATTTAGTCGCCTGTCCTGTTCATGGCTCTCTGAGTAAGCAAGACGCGTTTTTTTTAATTATTATTGATTACCCTATATTAACCCATTGTTTGGCCACCATAGTGCCATAGTATGTACACACATTGGTTGTAATATCAGGGAGATATAATATCCGCGTAACGTAGGCTGCAAAATAAAGTATTTCATAACATGTGTTGATCAAGTTATCTCTGAGAAGGCGGCCTATTGCTTGTGGTATATTTGTTGACCGACGGAAGTACCCAATCACCTGCAATTCCTGAGCAGGCCATTGCCGTGCATCATGATTTTATCGCCTACTTTTGTACGCGTCTGATCTCACCTCACATCTTCCTTTAATCACTTCACTACACACCACGCTTTCGTTTAATGAGCAAGTTCGTCCTTTACAAGGCGTAGTTGTAATAATTAACAATTTTATAAACCTGGTTTATCTGTTTAATTTGCAAGTCATTTCATTATGTATAAGGAAAGAGTGGAACAAATACGCAAATATCCAAAAGTTTGAAATGCATACCAAGGTTAAAAAAAAAGTTAAGCCCATACTTTGATATTTCATAGATTGCATTGAGAAGCTGCCTCTCCTCCTCTTCCAAGCAAGCGTGCCAAAAAAATGGTGTTTATTGTAATCTACGTTGTATTGTAAGAAAGTTAAGAACATAAAAAAAAAATAATTGTCCACATTCTAAAAAGATAACTTTCTTTGCGTTACTCATTGTCATGGTCCATAGGCCAAATGACATGAGGGCTTAACAATTTAAAAACGTACAATCAATCATGGCCAAATAGCAAATACCCAACACAAAGTACGGGATATAAGAAATAATTAACAAGTAGGCCTGATAGACAAACACGAACAGACACACATCCACAACAAATGAATATTGATAGAGGACACACCATGAACAGATAAGGCCGCCCATGTTTGTATGTACTCTACGCCCCCCCCCCACATTGATCAAGTTAAACAGAATGAGACAGGACGTTCAATACAATTGGAGTATCAGCTGATCATTATGGGCAATATATGAAATACGGCTATCATAATAGGTGAAATATAATGTGAGCCCATCGCGATTTGACATGTATATAGGAGCCCACCGAACCATTAAGGTAACGCACGAAATAGGAACGTTTGTATTTTAGGCTTTCTGAAAAAAACTCATTAAGTAACAAGAAATACAAATTAATAGCAATTTAAAAATTTTTAATGATTCAAATTGGTAGGACAAATATCATGTACATGTGATAACCAAGTATAAAGAGAATGAAACCTTATCTTTAATCACTTTTCATGTAGATTTCAACCATACAATTGGGCATGTCTTGTTTCCATAAATCTTCGACTTCCATTGAAACATAATTTTTTGGTATCATTTCAGGTTTTTACATTCGACAGTTATCCATAAGTTGCAATAAATGTAAGTTTAGACGGAAAACGAATGTTTGATGATATCTGAGTTTTTCTATTTTAACTTACTTTCTTTAGTGTTGTTAGCTACAACCAGTTTTCTGTTAATGAAAGCAGAAAATCAGCCTGAGCCCGAAATGCAGTTTTCGATAAAGTATCAAAATTATCGTTCCGTAATTTGGCTACCTTGTTTGCTTGGTTTAGGTGTCGTGTGCAAGCGAACACACGACTGCCGCCACGCACTGATCAATAACAATACAAATTGTGCGCGGTTCCGGTCCAGTCTTGCATATTCGTCCAAGGTTTAATGATAATGCATGCAGATAAAATGAGTGCGAAATGGTGTTCCTCACCCTTTTTGTTCCGTGGAGACCTCAAAAACACATTAAAGTAATAGGCTAACATTGTGGAGCTTCAAATTAAAGAGAATACACAGTATTGGTTGATTACTTGCAGAACAACAACATTTGATATCAACTGCTTTCAAACCTTCTGTGAACAGATGATATTCTAAAAATGTCACTATAGCACAGGAGAGAGTAGTTGAAAACAACAGAACACTTCGTTTTGGACATATCTGTTACACAAATACCCACTGCTGACAAAGTACTAACTAGGAAATCTAAATGTGGAACTATGTTAATTGTTGCTATACACATTGCAGCAACGGAGCCTACTCGGTCGGGTACTTCCTCAACTTTTTATTGCATATGAAGTGAATTAGTCCCACATTATAATGCAAATGTAATTTACTCTCAGCTGGAAAATATGGAAATGTGAAATTTTGATGAAAGATTTCCATCAACCAGTACTGTGTATTCTCTTTAAAAAAATGTCAAACTTTGATATCTGAGCTACATACTAGTGTTGAATGGACACAGTAAACACTTAGAAGACAACAGTTGGAATGTATGCTGCACTGGCAAGATATGAATGAATAAACAATTAGTACTCGGGGCGAGTAAAAAATAGCCTAGATCCGCACACAGTAAGTCTATGGGAGGAAATTGCAAGTGAACTCGGTCACTTACGATTTCACTTTTTAAAGCACTAAATAAACATTTTGAAATACATTTTTTCAGGGCTTTTAATTTTAGACCTTATCAAAGACACTTGGAGCATGAGGATTATGCAGCTCACATTTTTTAACTGTGGTAAATGTTAGCAAATGCTTTAACTAATGTGCAAAATATGAGTGTGATAAAGCTGTATTTCGCGTAAGACATGAATGATGCCACCTCGGCCAACACAAATGCTTCTGAGCAGTTTATCATCTCGATTAATAACAATTATCATAATATAAGCAGAGCACTGACATCTGCAATCATGTGTTTTCGAATAATCAGAGCACACAGAATTTATTCGCAATTAGTGTTTTATGAGACAACTTACTTTGCCTTGGAAGATTCGACGCTCACCAACTTGACTTAACCAGCCTGTGCTCTGTGTTGAAAGTGTGGTATCCGAACACCAGCAAAATGTAGGCCTGCGATTGGCCAAACAAACCAACAATTACCGTACTTGCTCTGTTGTTCGCATGGTGACGTCATTGTGTGCTCTGCCTCTTAACCACTGCTTGAGATTGTCACACACACTCTCTCTCTCACTCTCTCTCTCTCCAACACACACACATAACACACACACACACACACACACACACACACACACACCACACACACACACACACACACACACACACACACACACACACACACACACACACACACACACACACACGTTCCAAACACTATATAGTGAATGACAAGCTGGTACGGTATCTTCTGTCATAAAGCCCGTGCTTGCGCTCACTTGATCAACCAATATCGAAATTGATCTTTTGAACACTTACGGTAGAACGGCTACCATTTTTGTTATAATTTCATTCAGTTTCGTCTCTCATTTTTAGTGTGAAAAGAAATATTGATTTGTTGGAGGTAAATATAAATTTTGATCATTATGTCCTGCTCCCTATAGTTTCATCTCACAACGAGACCTGCACACATACACCTACCCAGGGGCGGCCGAACGCATTTTCGTTGTTTTGTTTTTTTTTTGGGGGGGGGGGAGAGAAAAGGGCACTTATATGTTAAAAGGGGCATTGGGCGTAAGCAGATATTTTCACCATCAGATTAGTTTTCGGCTTGAAGTTGCTGTTTTTCGCGGCGATAACTTGAACCCAACCTTTTTGAAGTGGGTTCCGATTATTAAAACCTGAAATGTATACACATACCCCGCGAGCGAGCGGTTTGAGAAAATTTAGAAATTTCAAATTGTAAAACTCATTTGTGGCCTATTCTGGCGCTAATTACAGCTCTGGATTTTTTATAGTGTTTTAGAAAGACGAAGAACATCTGTTTAGATGAACTTTTTTTGCTTCAAGTAGCTGTTTCTTCGCGGTAACTTGAGCGAAACCTTTTTGAAGGCGACTTCTTATCATTAAAACATTAAATTTTATCTACCTCTGCGAGCGAGCATAGCGAGCGAGCGGTTTGGGAAAATTTGGAATTTGAAGTTGTCAAACTCGCTTTGTGTGGTTTATTCCAACGCTAATTAGAAGTAAGAATTTTTGGTCGGAAAGGTCCCTCACAAAAGAGCACCTTTTTATCGTGTTGAAAGTCACATAAAATAGAGCCACCTTTTCAAGGAAAAAGATAGAGAGGACCTGATTTTTCCACCCCGAGGGCACTAACGTGAGAGGCCAAATGCCCCTTTTTAGCACATATATAATGTGCCTCTTCGTTAAAAGTATTCTCTTTAGTCTACGATGCGCGTCAGGGGCAAAAATACATAGAATAAACAATAACAAATAAAAGAAAATCACCTTCAGTGACGAATTCAAAAAAGGTTCCATTTCACTCAGTCTGGGTACAAACCAGAAGGCACATTTAACTTTAAAAAATGAGAGACAGGGGTAGTGAGGCAAACAGTAGGAGGGCCTAATTATGCCAGGGTTGGCAATTTCCCGGGAAATAACTGTATTTCCCACCCAGGCGGGAAATACTGGGAAATACTGGGAAATACCTGGGCGATACCTAGCAGTGCACCCTTGAAGTTGTACAAGGTCAACTAAAAAAGCCATTAATGCCCTTCGTTTGGGCTCTTCTTACACAAATCCACCTTGAACCGATAAATTTCAAATGAAAAGACTGTTAAAAGCTTCTTTTCAATTTTGAAAATATAATTCAGCGTTATTTCACATATGTACAGAACTACACTGTACATTATTAAGGTGTTACATGTTGCTTTTTGTGGGGTGCGGCCCTCATCTTGCTGAATATACGACATAAACAATATCTGTCTATGGGGTATGCTGTTTTAAGTGTTCTGGACTTTTGGAACAATTCTGATATGCATTTACAGAGACATGGTTTAAACGAAGTGTTTCCTCCTTCTACCATATGCCTGGGTATTCTTTTGTTCATAAATCACGTATTAATCGACGAGGAGGAGGTGTATGTATGTATATTGACTCTAAATTCACGTACCAAGAAAGGAAAGATTTGTCATTTGGAAATTATTTCATTGATACATTATTTATTGAAGTGAAGGCAGGCAGAAAGATAAAAACATTATTGTAGGAGTTGTCTACAAGGCTCCTAATACGAATCTAGTAATTAATAATTTACTTGAAAATTGTGTTTCCAAATAGCCAAAGAAAATAAGTATTGTTACATTCTGTGATTTTAATTTTGATTTGTTGAAATACTCTTCTCACAGTCCTACTGGTGATTTCTTAGTGTTTGTATGAACATTGTTTCTGACCTTTAATTACTAAACAAACCCGTTTACTCAGAGTTCATATACTTGTATTGATAACATATTTACAAATGTCGTAGAAAAACCAATAATTCCAGGTTCTATTTTCTGATGTATCGGATCATTATATAACTAATACATTACACTCGAGATAATCGCTATGGTGGAAGACCCGCGTGGGCAGGTTTTTAAAAACTTAAGGTCAATGAGCTGTTATGTGAATATAATACTATGATTGGTCATGTGTTGAAAGAATTATGATCACAATGATGCGTATATAACTTTCTTTGATACATTTAAACTCATTTGTGACAAATATACAGAAGAAATAAAGTTACAAACAGTAAAAAGAAATTTATTGCAAGAAAGCCATGGATAACAAAAGGTATCATGACATCATTGTGAAAAAGCAGAAGCTTTTCGTAAATTCAGCAAAAGAATAAACTTTGTATAAGCGTTATAGAAATAAGCTGAACAGTATCTTTCGTCTCAGTAAACAAGAATATTCACACAACTTTAATACATCAAAATAAAGGTGATATTTGCAAGACTTGGAAAATCGTCAATGAAATATGGGAAGGCAAAATATATCAGAACATTACGTTTTCTTCAAAAAGATCATAAACAAATCATGACGAAAAGAAAATTGCTGACGCTTTTAATTCTTATTTTGCCTGTATTGGCTCATCCATTTCAACAAAGGTTAAAACTCATCAAAAGATTTTTCTGAATATTTGGGTGATCGAGCTATGAAATCTATATTTTTCCTTCCCACAAGCGATATGTAAATTGTAATATTGTCAAACAATTAAAGAATACTTGTCTGCTGGGCATGATAATATAAGTGCAAAATTTACTAAGAAAATAATATATGCAATTGCAAAGCCCCTTTCATTTATTTTTAACATGTCCATGTCTACAGGTATTGTACCAGACCTTCTAAAATTAGCGAAAGTAATCCCAGTTTATAAGAAAGGTGACAAACACACAACTGAAATTACGTCCAATATCTCTTTTACCCACGTTTTCCAAAATTCTGAACGCATTATTTACGATAGACTTTATAGACATTTGAACAAAAACAAAATTCTGGCTAAGGAGCAATTTGGCTTCCGACCCAATACTCAACCGAAACTGCTTTTTTTTTATATACCACTGAACAAATTCTCACATCGTTAGATAAAAGGAAATTCAATGGCTTTGTATATTGACTTAAGTAAAGCGTTTGACTCGCTCGATCAGACATTCTTATATTAAACTTGATTACATTGGTGTAAGAGGTGTACCACAGTTGGTTTAAAAACTACCTTGATAGCCGTAAACAGTTTACTAGTATTATAATAATGTTATTCCGATGTATTACTATAACTTGTGGTGTACCACAGGGCAGTATTCTCGGCCGTTGTTGTTCTTCATATATGTCAATGATATTATAATACTTTAAACTACTGCGGTTTATTCTGTATGCAGACGCTACTAATATTTTGTTTTCACATAGAAATGAATTCTACACTTATAACATTGTAAATAATGAATAATACGTGTTTGCGATTGGTTGAAAGCAATGACTGCAAATTAACATGGATAAGAACAAAATATATGCTATTTCGCTTGAACAAGCAACACAATCCTTTAGAATACTTTTGAAATTAGATAATGTGAATATCGATAGGGTTAAATGTACAAATTTTCTTGGAATTTCCATTGATGACAAACTAGCGTGGACTGAACATGTGAACAATATCAATGGTAAAATTAGCATGTCTATTGGTGTCATGCGTAAGCTTCGCTCTATTCTCCAAAGAAACTCTTTTCATGTTGTATAATGCCTTCGTCTTGCCCTATCTAAACTATTGTAGTATTGTGTGGTCAGGACTAGCTCAAGTAACTTGCAGCGATTGTATTTATTACAAAAGAAGGCTATTCGAGTCTGTTCAAACGCCAACTATCTTGCCCACACTGCTCCTATATTCAAAGACTTGAACTCATTAACAATTTTTGATAATGTCTCATTTAAAATTGGTCTCTTTATGTACAAACATGTAAATGCTGTCTTCCTGAAATATTTAATGACTGTTTTCCTATAAAGTATGCAACACACCCTTTAGCACACGATATAAACAAAATTGCTGTCTTGCCATATTGCCGTTTATCTCTGAAACAAAAAGAATTCTATTTTGTATAAAGGTACTAAACTATGGAACAATCTTAGTCCATCTCTAAAAAACGTTAATACAATAAGTGCATTCAAATCTAAATTCAAACAACATTTCATCAATTTCTACCTGATTTTATACCGCATTATGCTTAACCTGTCCATCTTTTTACATTGCTTAATTTAATATCATTATTGATTCGTGTGTGTGTGTGTGTTTCATGTTTATGTGTAAGTTTGTTTCCCCTTCACTTTCGTTATCATTGTAATTTTGTATTTTGTAATTGCATTTTATTCTGGTTTTATCCGATATAATTCGGGGGATCACGGTGCAATCAAGCAACCCGCTTTCTTTGTGAATTCCCCTTCACATTTTGTTTGTTGTATATATTGCTATTTTTATGAATTGAATAAATAAATTGAATTGAAAAATTGAATTGAAATTGATATTTGCAGAGTGAAATGATTGAAAACAATTTCTAAAATAAAAGCAGGAGATTTTAAAATGTTTCTACTTTTAGTATTGATTTGTCTGTGCAGAAAATTTGTCCACCCAATCAGAATGAGTTCCTAGTTCCCAACGATCAGTCAAGTTAGTTTTTTGTTGTATTTTGTGTTGAATCACACTTACTGAATAACAATCTCTACATTTTTGAGTTATTATCCTTCAAGAGATAACTTTTTTTATAGTATTTTCCAGTATTTCCCGTTTTTTGCCAAATATAGCAAGGCGGTATTTACCGGTAAATACCGGTATTTACCGGCCAACCCTGAATTGTGCTACCCCATGAGGGCAATTAAGATGAGATGAAATGCCCTTTTTCTGCACAAAATGTTCATTGAACGTAATTTACCCGATTACGTCTTCTCTGTGCACTGAATACATGTACACGCCTCGTCAGGGGCAAACAAGAAGGAAAATGAATGAAACATGAAGAAAATATAACATAATAAATAAATAAAGGAGAATCACCTTCATCGACAAAATTGAGTAGATTAAAAAAGTGTTATTTCACAAAGGGCACATTTCATTTTTTTAAAAGGGAAATTTTTTTCCTATCCGAATTTTTTTTGGGGACAAGTGCCCCCTACCCCATCCCCCCCCCCCGGTTCCGCCGCCCCTGTACCTACCTGAATAATCAAATACAACTTGCGTCGGTTGTCCGGCAGGAGGTCCCTAGCATCAGGGCGTAACAGGTGCCTGTTATGGGGGGCAGAGGCAGACATTTCCCGGTTACTAGTGCAAAATGTGCGGGTGTAAGCCCGCTCCGCGAGTAGCTTGTCGCAAAGCCCGTAGCGGATGGGGCCCCGGGGTCCAGAGGCAAGCCCCGGCGCGGGTCCAGGGAGTGGAACCCCCGCGTAAGCTCCAGGGTTTTGGTACTTTAGAGAGTCAAAGAGAGTCAAAAGACGTCGCTTTTGTGTACATTGTTTCAAAATTTCAGCTCAGTAAGTATAAAATAACGACGAATTAGGAACAAGTCGATTTTACACGCAGCTTTTATTTAAAAAAAGATAATATTTCGATACAAACCATGTACATAATGTAAAGCAAAGAAATGCAAAATTTGTGTATAATGATAAAATTTTGCATGTTTATGATATAAGATTTGTCGCTTTATTTATTACTCTGCTAGATTACGTAGGTGTATAAAATTATTATGGTGTGCTTACATCCCCGTAAGCTCCACGGTTTTGGTACTTTCGAGAGTCAAAGAGAGTCAAAAGACGTCGCTTTTGCGTACATTGTTTCAAAATTCGGGTCAGTAAGTATAAAATAACGAATTAGGAACAAGTATCCCCAAATCATTCTTGAGTAAATACAATTATATAAATCATACAAATAAACCTCTTACAAGATACCCTCAAGAATTCAAATTCTGCGTATATAAATAAGAATATTCAGTCTTAACTATAACGTTAACATCTTCAATATTTCAGATCAACCTTCTGCAGAAACCAATAAGAAATCAAATCCTACGTATATACACATATTCATCGTTAACTAAAACGTGTACATTCGAAATATTTTAATCATGGATAAATACAAAGCACAGACATACAATATGTGATGTAGTACTCTTTGAAAACAACTGAGAAACAGGTCACTCGTTAACTAAATTACAATGACAGAGAAGATTTCGGGTGAATTTACAATAGTCTCACATTTTATGGCTCAAATTACAGTGAGTGTTGATTTTATGGAAGACCACAGTACGGCCATTTAGGCCATGAGTCAAGCTGGTCATTTGACCAAGAATTAAAAAATTAAATCAGAAAAAAAAGTTTAAGACAATTCCCTAGAATTTCTCATTTCCACTTCGAATAATACTCATGAAATTGTGAACTTTTTATGCTTTTACTTTACTCTACAGAAAGATTATCAATTTGGTAATTTTCTTACCCTAACTTATCGGCACCTTTGTAACTCATAAAGGTGCAAATTTGTGCCTTATTTGCATCCGGTAAACATTTTGCACCCTTGATGGTGCACTTTATATGTTCAGAATTTCTGTCACCGTCACTGAGTTTGTACCCTAATAGGTGCAAAACCAGAAAGGTGCAAATCTGCAACAAAAGGGTGCCAAATGCTGTTATAGGTGCAAAGTTGCACCTAAAAAGGTGGTGAAAGTGTTTCATTTGAGAGGTGCAAATTAGAACCTTCTTTTTAAGTTTGAATAAATATACATATACACTCATGCTCATAATTATGGAATATTTCCTTCTCCTATATCGTCCAAAATTTTCAAGACAAGTGTTTATTTCACAAAAACGCAGTATGTGGAGCAATTTTTGGATTTCATGAAATGACTAAAGTAAAAACAAAATTACGGTTAAGCGCAATAACAATAATATATTTTTTTTAATCCACAAAAAAATCATGAAAAAAGTATTAAATTAAAGTAATTAAAAAAACACAAAAAACTGATAATTTTTTATCTATGTCACTTATCATTAAATTAACATCAGAATTGTCTATTAAAAGTCTAATAACGCGCGTAACCACAACGTGACTCAGCAACTCTGAATACCACCATTTATAAACACAGGTTTTAGCGTCAAGTCGGACGCTACAAAATGCTCAGCATTCCTGAAATACTTGGATTATAATTATTTTACCTGGAGTGAGCAATATCAATCCCAGATGTACCGTTCACGAAAAAAAAATGGCAATTTCTTAAATGTCTCTAAAATATTTCATAATTATGAGCATGAGTGTATAAATCCGAGTAAAGCATGGACTGAGTAATACACAGAGAGTATAGCTTTTGGTCACGTTGCAGCTCCTGTAGTAACAGAACTCCACACCAAAGGTAATCTAAAAGTTGCAATAGTATTTTCGGTATCACGACGCATGCGCAGGAAGAGGTCCAGTTATTAGAAGCCGAAGATGATTTCATAACGATCGATCAATATTGTTTATATCAATAAGATGAACCTGCAGAAATTGGTACATAATAAGTACAACATTATGAATGAATGGCAACATAAATATAAATCATATTTAACTTGAAATTTTAAACAAGATTCAAATAAAAAAAAATATTTTCATTTTATGCTCCTTGATCTGTATAACACATGCTGAATTAATGTTATGAGGAACAGTAAGTAAGTTTTTTTTTTTTTTTTTGGAGAAGGAGAATAAAATTAAAATAAACATATAATTAAGAAATTCCTTGCGTGACAAATAAACAGTAATATAATGCCAAAATATTCCGAGACATTTGTCAATCACTTTCAAAATATGAAAAGGTGATGATGATGATTATAGTGGCAATGAAGATAATAACACAGGCAAGACGTTGATGAAGGAGAAGAAGAGGAAGGAGAAGAAGAAGAAGAAGAAGAAGAAGTAAGATGATGATGATGATGATGATGATGATGATGATGATGATGATGATAATGTTGATGATGTTGATGATGGTGACAAATGAGAAGCGGAGATGACAAAGAGAAACCAATATGGTATTGAGGAAGAAGAAAGGAAAAGTAGAAAAACGGAGAGAAATAAAGAGAAAGGGGAAAGGAGAAATAACTAGAAATTCGCTGTGTCTACTGGAAACAGATGTCCCCGCTTAACGCGATCTTGGTAGCATTTCTTATTGATCATGTGGAAACCAATTTGCATGAGCTGTGACCTTTGACCTACTGACTCAAAATTTGAGCTTGATCTGTATTTTAGTGTCATCAACCTACACAAGAATATTATAAAAATCCATCTGTTTATTAAGTTATTGTGCAGAAACCAAGTGCATATATGATCTGTGACCTTTGACCTTTGACCTTTGACCTACGGACTCTGAATTCACACTTGACCTGTATCTTAGTGGTTTTACCTGAACACCCAAAAAAATGTGATATGTTTATTGAGTTATTGTTCGGAAACCAATTCACATATATGAGCTGTGACCTTTGACCTTTGACCTGCGGACTCCGAATTCACACTTGACCTGTATTTTAGTGTGACCTTCCTGCACACCGAAAAGTTTTAAAATCCGTCTAATATATTTTGAGTTATCGTTCGGAAACCAATAAGGGTACGGACGGACGAACGGACAAACGGACGGGTGCAACGTTTAATGCCCACTCGAGACTTCGACGGTAGGGGCATAAAAATGCAAGGAATAAAACATAATAAGTCGAGGAAGACAAAAAGACAAAAGATGACGAATGCGTTGAAGAAGAAAAGAAGAATACAATATGCAGAGGGAACGTGGAGAAGAAAAAAAGAAGAGTGACTGTGGTGGAAGAGGAGGAGGAGGAGAAGGAGGAGGAGGAGGTGAAGGATACTTACAATCCACTGTGTAGTGTTGAAGTCCTAGTATCTCACGTCCATTGCGTATTGTGGTGCTGGCGCACCGTAACCCGTTTGTGGTGGTGACACGACATAATTATTACCTGTATCATTGGGTGAAATGTTCATTTGGTTATTTATACCAGTAAAGAGAGATATTTGTACAAGTAAAAAGTGCCGCACTCTTTGGCAATTAGACAATACGTTTGTGACGTGATGCTTATATCACCATCAAGGGCACAGTCTCCGCTTTCAAATGTCGTGTGTTCGGTTAAGTTTGCTTGTTTTGACTTTCAACGTGCCAGAGGATTTAAACCTCTATGGAATTTATGTGTATTATTTGGTGCAGATCTGCGACTTCGGCATGTTAAGAATTAATCTCGAGATACGTTTAATTGACAACGAAAAGATAAAATCCAAATTGTGCCATTTTTAGTACACTCGTTGATAGCATCAGGCCCTCTTCCATAGTAAAAGTGGCACGTTTGATCTTGACCTTTTTTGGTTAACTTCACATATCTCGAGATTAAAATAAGCAAATTGAACAGAACAGATGTCATTTGAAAGCTAAGACTATGCCCCTGATTTTGGTGTAAGCATCGCTTTATAAAGTATTTTGTAAAGCGCCAAAAGAGGGCGCTTATCCCTTGCACATTTTTTGAGACACGATGTACATAATATCCCCAAATGTCCAAGGGAGATGGTTAGTCAACCATGACTGGTACTGAAATTCCAAGCTGTTGTCGCTGATGGTAGTCAGGATGAGTAACAATGTGTGCGCTGTTTCAGAAGATAACTTTCCGAAAACATGTGGATTCAATGACTGTATAACATTTTTAAACAAAATCCTGCATTGAAAGCTTGAGCAAAATTGGATAACCTGGGGACTGCTAAATTCTCTAATTCCTATAGACATTGTACAGGGTAGCAGGGACCTTCCGGTTCCCGTATTCAAAGGTGGAACAAGTTTAGATCTTTTGTGTTAAAATAATTACGGTTCAGAGAAATGAAAGCGTACTCCGTGTACACGGATTCTACTTACCAGGCTGGCTGGCCACCGGACCCCCGGCCGGATACTGAACCTGTTGGGTAGAAAATAACAAAGAAAGTGAATTAGTAGGTCAAACATAATTTCACAAATCCAGTATAAACACACACTCCCTCTCTCTCTATAGGCTGCCGGATGGTCAAGAAAAAAAAGTTACATTTTACGGATATCTTTAAATTAATTGCTTATCTCTATTTACTTCTTCTGATACCTTTACAATGAAAACTAGCGAACGAAAATTGACGATCTAATTGTTTTATTGCTGAGAAAAGAACCCGCTATCAGATGATTAGAACAAACCTAGTAATTTCTATTGGATAATGAAAGGGGTAGATTTCACCATATTTGATAATTTTGGTGTTCTGTTTTTTTCAGTGTGTTTTTTCTGGGCCACACCACTTACTGTATCCTGCTATTTATCAGATTTTAATATTTAGTAATCACTCCATCACTGCGTAACTTGTGTTTTTCCTTCAGCTTTACGTTTGATTTTTTCCCTTTCATATCAAGCCTTATTCGTTTTTCGTCTTTCTAGCCCATTGACAATCTCCTGTATTCAGGATCCCACCTTCAGATCCATATATAATTTAAGTCAACAGAGGGCATTTTTTTTCATTCTGCCTTGATAGTAGAATTTATATTTTACATTAAATTATTCGACAACACAGAATCTTTGTACACATGTCAAATTTTCTTGAAATTGCTGTTTTGTCAACAATTCTGTCGACAAAGTGCCTGTCGACGACACTACTAGCATTACCATCGTTGTGCTGGTGGTAGTGGTGGTGTTGGAGGCACCGCAACACACTCCTCCGCAGCAGTAGATGGAGCCGATAAGAGATGTGATGAATTCAACAAAGAACAAGGTAGCGCTAATGGCTAGCACGATGATGTATGGCTGGAAAGAAAGAAAACAAAGCAGGAATGTGCTGACTGTCATGCATAGGCGTATTCAGGTGTTTTCAAAGGGGGTGCTCTTCCGCGGCCAAATCTTGTGGTCACTGTCCGCACGGCCTGATACGCACCCGCATCCACAAAAGGTGTCGAAAAGGGTGGCTTTTCCAACCCCCAGGCGTCATCGACGCCTTTTGGAAAAAAGGTAGCTTTTTCAGCACCATTCGCCGGCAATATCGCCACTAAGGTTATCCTTTTCTCACATGTCAGGCCATTTAGAGTGACTATTTTGGTTATGTAGATTACATCATTTAGGGTTGCAAATTTGAGTAGGCCTACATCTTGTAACATATCCAAATGAACGTTTGATAATTATGAATCTAATTAAGAGAACCTCATCGGGTTTTGTGCAATGTACAATAATGTTTGAGATGAGAAGGACTGACTTGGTATTGGTGTCAAATTAGATTTCACTGTTAACACTTAGGGTATCAAATTATTGGATTCCCTGTTCACACCGCATAGGGTATCAGAATTGGTGGATCCATGGGAGTCACACCACTTAAGGTAACTTTTCTCATGTGTTACGCCCAGGGTTGCCACTCAAAATTTTAATTTCCCCCTACGGTGCATGCGTATTTTCCCCTACGGACACCACTTTTCCCCTACGCATCAATAACCCAATTTTCCCCCACGAACCTATGTTTTCCCCTACAAAAATCCACTTTCCCCTACGAGATTTAGTTTTCCCCTACAAAATAACCTAAATAAATGCAATAGATTGATCTTGATTTCTTCGTCGCAGATGGACAAAACGGACTTATACATACGGAAATTCTCTGAAATCCTACAGCCCCCTACAAATCACCAACCCCTCCCCCCTACTTTCCCCTTACGGAAGGTCATTTACCCCGTAGGTATCCCCTATTATAAACTGCATTCATATTGTTATTGATTGTTTTAAAGTATGTCACATGATGAAAAATAAGTTACGTGCGAGTCTATGCGCGAAATCTAATTACGGTCCGTAATAATCTGTTCGCTAAAAATGGACCGAGTGTGAACTACGGGTTAGCAACACAATAGGCCCGACGCTATATGATTCCACGTACCTTGGGAACTGTCCCCGACATATAGCTAAAGAACACAATACTGGTCAAGTCACCTTGTGTGGCTTCATTGGATAGCGCGCATGTCACAGCGTCGTGAGTTTGTTGCGCGTGTGACCCGGGTTCGATACCTAAGTTACAGTTTTGTTTTCACAACATTTTTGGGTTTTTTTTTGTTGTTGTTGTCATTAATGTCTTGGAAAAAAAAATGTCGCACACCGGACAAGCACTGTTCTGTACGGTAAGCAACGTCAGTGACCTATAACGTAAGTTATAACGTTAGATCTGTCGTTAGATCTTGTTAGTTAACGCCGAGTTAACGTTAACGTAAAGTTTAAATTTCATTCATTTACTGAAATCTGTTAACCAATCAATAAACAATGAATATATGAATGTAATTTATAAAACAAATATGTTCGGCCTTCATTTGAGGCTCTAGTTTAAAACTATGGTCCCTCGGTGACTGCAGTAGTACTATTTTGGTTCGGGGCTGCGCCCCTCGGCAAAATAGTACTATTGCAATCACGTCGGGCCCTAGCCTCAAGCAACGCTGACGCGTAAGCGTCAGCGTCTCAACTATACCCATTTGTTCTCGTGGGTTGCGACCCCGGTCCGAGGTGCGACTGTGGGCGGCGCTTCTTGTTACAACGATATAATTATATAAACTTTCCACCCACAGACACTTCAATAGCTATATAGTTGCAGAGCATTGCTAAAACGTAGAAAAAAAGGCAGAGCTCACCCAAATCCGAGATTTTCTTGAGACTTCATTCGTCACGGAATTGCACGGCGAAGTTTTTTGCGTGTTATGTCTATGTGGGAGTCGCTCGCAGCGATGGCCCGGAAGGGAATCGGAAAGTTCAAGTCATAAAGACGCGATCCCATTTCGATCCGATCGAGCAACTACGAGCGCGCGTCCGTTCATGGCGAGCAGTTCGCGCGCTCGCAATTGCTCGATCAGATCGGGATGGGATCGCGTCTTTTGACTTGAACTTTCCGATTCCCTTCTGGGTCATCGCTGCGAGCGACTCCCACATTAGTGTAGCGGCCAGGACCTCATTTGGGTCGGGAACCCCTCCCCACCGTAGAACAAAACACAACCAGCTTTATTCGAAGGATAATTATATGGCATTCACGAAAATGATGGTTGTGGTCAAAAATTTTGGTGGCAGGGGTGTTTTTTGACCAAAAAACGCATTTTTGGGACAAAAATCATGATTTTTCTATTTTTATGCCAAAACTGTATAATTTGATGTGAGAGTGCAATTTTTGTGATGAATCTATATTTCTTACATTGTCTGAAAACTCGGAATGGTATTTGTTATTGTAAACAATGTAATTAAAGGGGTGTTTTCTTTTGGGGGGGGGGAACTTCATTTTTTTGGCTAAAAATGAAGAAAAATTTTGATTTTTCGTTAAAAAGTGGGACCAAAACCCCCCAGATGTTTTGACTTTTGTATAGATCAATATTTGAAAAACTGTGGGCATTGTTTCTAAACGTGTTGGTAGCATTTTTTGCACAAAAACGTAATCCGGGGTATTTTTACCACAATAAAATGCAATTTTGGTCAAAAATTGAGAAAATTAATAAAAAATACATTTTTGCCCAATATCATAAAATATTTAGTATATTCTAGTTACTTTTTGGTTTATTTATGTCATAAGAGATAAGATCTTACGAAAATGATGGTTGTTGTCAACAATTTTCGTGGCAGGGGTGTTTTTGGTCCAAAAACCGCATTTTTGGAACAAAAATCATGATTTTTCTATTTTCATACCAAACTGGACAATTTTATGTGAAAGTGCCCTTTTTGTTATGAATCTACATTTCTTACATTGTCTGAAGAGTCTGGATGGTAGTAATTGTTGTAAACAATGCAAATAAAGAGTATTTAGGGGACCGGGGGAATTCCTTATTTGGCTGAAAATTAAGAAAAAATGTGATTTTTTAAAAAAAGAGGATCCAATTTCCCGAGATTTGCTTACCGTAACGTTATATTTTGTATGGATCGATATTTGATGACTTGTGGGCACAGTTTCTAAACCTGTTGGCAACCATTTTAAAAGTAAAAAACAATCCGGGGTTCTTTTACCTCAAAACTAGGCAATTTTGGTCAAAAATTGAGAAAATTTATAATAAAACATCCTTTTGCCCATCATCGTAAGATATTTAGCATATTCTTGTTACCTTTCAGCCTTTCAGTTTATTGATATCATAAGTGTTACAAAATTAAAACTTGAGATCAACATAACCAGCAAAACGGACACTTGGGCCAAAAATCTATTTTTGGGCCTAAATCAGGGAAAATAATCTAAATATACAATTATGTTTGGTAAAATAGTATATTTTTAGTGTACAATAATAAAACTTTTTCTGTATAGCAGCAATATTTGTGTTCGGTCGTTATCAGTCAATTGAACAGTTCAGCATGTTATCTAAATAGTCCTCCGGCAATTATAAGCAAGCCATTATAGAAAATGTCTCCCACAATACACTACAACAGGAAAGGCGCCGGGGTGAAATCTTCCGGGGCGAAATCTGTCTGGAAAAAAAATCCCGAAAATTGTCCGAAAATCGTCCGAATACTCGCTCAGTGGGGGAGGGGCAGGGGCTGGGTGGGATCATCCCGAAAAAAAATATGCCCGAAAATTGTTTTCGTGACTTTTCCCGATCAAATTTGTCCCGGCAGCGCCCGAAAACTCGTTCAGTATTTGGGAGGGGGGGGTGTGGGCGTGTCGGGGAAAACAAATTTGATATTACCCTATCAACTCTTATCCCTTCACACGTAGGAAAAAATCATCTTACGGGGGGGGGGGATTTCCAAAATCACAAAAAAATCCCATAAATTTCACGACTATGAAAAAGGGGGAGGCGGGATGGCTTGCCCCTTCTGCCCCTCTTCGCGCCGCCTCTGCTTTGCCAACCAGTGTTTTAAGAAAGAAAGTGCCTGCAACCTATTGTATTCGTAGGTTTAATAACTGGAGTTTTAGACAGAGATCGTTTATTGTGAAATGGTACAAAACAACAACAACAATAATGATGATGATGATGATGATGATGATACTACTACTACTACTACTACTACTACTACTACTAATGATAATAATAATAAAAGTCCATTCTTCTATAGCGCATAATACCTTCGAAATCTGTCTCTATGCATCTGGATATTATTACCCTGGTTACTGGGATATAGTTTTAACATGCATAAAGACGTGCACCATTTCCACTCCTTTATATTTAGGCGTGTATTTGAGCTGCCATCAGGGTCGCACGTCAAGCCAAACATTTTCACTCTACCAGGTACTCATTTTTTACACTCCAACACACGCCCTTATCAATTCAGCCCCGTCTGCATGCCAATAAAGTTACTTAACTATTAAACTGTATCATCGTTAAACTACGTTTATAGGCATACGTTTTATTGTTTTTTCAATTCTCATTAAAAGAAAATTAAATAAACGCAGTGGCTTACAGATACTGAAATATACAAAGCTATATACTCATAAAATGAAAACAAAATGTCAGAATTGAAATTATTTTTTCTGCATTGATCCATTTGGCAGAGCTAGGGACAAAATGAGGATGCTGTAATCTCTGAATCCATTTCATATGCTGAGATATTAGTGAATGAATGTTCAGGAATAAGGTTAATATTTCATTCTTTTGACATCATGGATTGATTTGAAGCAACTAAAAATAGTTAAGTTTGATTATCTTATTTGCACGATATTAAATACATGTATGATCCATTATCCATCACTAACAAATACAATACAGTTATTTATACACATTATAGCGTTATACATATTTGTTTCATAGCGCTTGAATATTGGATCATTTATCCTTCAGCAAGGCAGCAGCTATACAGCGCCAACCATGCATTTCATTGGACCTTTCAGAAATGTCTGCCCTAATACGTTTGTTTGTGATCAGTTAGAGGAAGACGACTATTGTGAATACATTAAAGACTGATTCAATGCCGTAAAAACTTTAAGTAAACGTGATATTAATTATATATTAGCCTCAGGCTAATTTCTTGGATGGGATATAAGCACGGGAACCCTGTTAAGCATTTTAATTTATTATATAGAGTAGATAAAGAAAACGCAGTAAATTGTATAACATTCCATGTGAACTACATAATTTTGTAAATGAAGAGTGATTCTCGTATTCTAGCAAGAAATTGTTAGCGTCAGATCAGCAGACATACTTATTCCAAGAAATATGAACCGGAGAACGGGTAAGCATAAGTTATGAGAGTGATAGTTATATCGCCCCATTCGAAAAGCCATTTTTGAAGGTCCCACGAAATACGTGTTTGGCATAATTTTGTGCTAAATGATGCATATATTTTATTATACAATACAAAGAGGATAGTCATATTTACCTATTTTAGTGTCTTCAAATCAAAGCAGTTATTATTTCAAAAGAGTTGAAATGTTAACTTAGTTTTTGAGCATTTACTTATCCCAGCACGTAGAAGGCATATTAAGAGATGGTTGTTATCATACCATCTTCATTTCCGTCCCAAGTTCTACAGAGATTCACGAAATGGATCAATACAGCAAATCCCTGTCAATTCTGACACTTCGCTTTCATTTTAGAATCAAATATCCACAGGCCGCTGCTTTTATATAATATTATTTTATAAGAAATGAAAAACAAACGTATAAAGGTAGTTTCGAGCTGATTCAATTCAGAAGTAATTTACTTAATTTGTAAGCTTGTAGTCACTACAAAAACTTGATAAGATGTGCGAAAATGTTCATTTTTAATATTTCATATTGACTAATCTCTGGACGTCGCTCTAAAAATCCAGTTATTAAACGTATGCAAACAAAATACCGAGTATTTGTTATGCAAGCATGTTTTTTTCTTCAGACACTGGTTTGCAAAGATTTGTACATTGTGGGAAACCTTTCCTAAAATGGCTTACTTTTAAGGGCTGGGGCACTAACATGTTGAACTCTTAAAAATTTGATTGATGTGAGCGTTTAACAACCGCACACAAAATTGTCGCTATACAGAAACAATTAATTACACACTGAAATGTAATATTTTACCCAACATATAATGCTTAATTTAGGCTAACAATTAGATTTTCAGGCCCAAGTTTCCGTTTTGCTGGCTATGTTGATCTCAAGTATTAATTTTGTATCACTAATAAACCGAAAGTCAACAATAATATGATAAATATCTTATGATAATAAGAGTTGATATGGTAATATCAAATTGTTTTCCCCGACAAACCCACACCCCTCCCCCCCCCCCCATTTCTGAGCGAGTTTTCGGGCGCTGTCGGGACAAATTTGATCGGGAAAAGTCACGAGAATTTTTTTCGGACATTTTTTTTCGCGACGATCCCACCCAACCCCTCCCCCTCCCCCACTGAGAGACATTTTCTATAATGGCTTGCTTATAATTGCCGGAGCACTATTTACATAACATGCTGAACTTTTCAAGATTGACTGATAGCGACCGAACACAAATATAGCTGCTATACAGAAAAAGTTTTATTATTGTACACTAAAAATATACTATTCTGCCAAACATAATTGTATATTTATACCATTTTCCTTGATTCAGGCCCCAAAATAGATTTTCTGGCCCAAGTGTGTGTTTTGCTGGTTATGTTGATCCCAAGTAATAATTTTGTAACACTTATGATATCAATAAACTGAAAGACTGAAAGGTAACAAGAATATGCTAAATATCTTACGATGATGGGCAAAAGGATGTTTTATTATCGATTTTCTCAATTTTTGACCAAAATTGCCTAGTTTTGAGGTAAAAGAACCCCGGATTACTTTTTAATGTTAAAATGGTTGCCAACAGGTTTAGAAACTGTGCCCACAAGTCATCAAATATCGATCCAAACAAAATATAACGCTACGGTAAGCAAATCTCGGGGAATTGGATCCTCTTTTTAAAGAAAATCACATTTTTTCTTAATTTTCAGCCAAATAAGGAATTCCCTCAGTCCCCTAAATACCCTTTATTTGCATTGTTTACAACAATAACTACCATCCAGACACTTCAGACAATGTAAGAAATGTAGATTCATAACAAAAAGGGCACTTTCACATCAAATTGTACAGTTTTGGTATGAAAATAGAAAAATTATGATTTTTGTTCCAAAAATGCGGTTTTTTGGCCCAAAAACACCCCTGCCACGAAAATTGTTGACAACAACCATCATTTTCGTAAGATCTTATCTCTTATGACATAAATAAACCAAAAAGTAACTAGAATATACTAAATATTTTAAGATATTGGGCAAAAATGTAGTTTTTATGAATTTTCTTAATTTTTGACCAAAATTGCATTTTATTGTGGTAAAAATACCCCGGATTACATTTTTGTGAAAAAACGCTACCAACACGTTTAGAAACTGTGCCCACAGTTTTTCAAATATTGATCTATACAAAAGTCAAAATATCTGGGTTGTTTTGGTCCCACTTTTTAACGAAAAATCAAAAATTTTCTTCATTTTTAGCCAAAAAATGAAGCTTTCCCCCAAAAAACATCCCTTTAATTACATTGTTTACAATAACAAATACCATCCAGAGTTTTCAGACAATGTAAGAAATATAGATTCATCACAAAAATTGCACTCTCACATCAAATTTGAGCTGATTTCATTCATTTTGCATTTTCCTGACATGCAAATCAAGTACGCTGTTCTAAAAACATTGTGTTGTTCTGCATTACTCCTTTATTGGCTTCTGTCCCACCTGGCTTGTACACTGCAAAAACAAGTGGTGTTAAATTACACAAAGTCAGATGTTGTGAGAGGAACCGCACCAACATAAGCAGTCTTAAATTAATGCGTTAGTTCATACATCAATTAACCATTGTGTCTATTACGTTCTTGTTTGCTATATCAAACAATATTTTGGTGTTATATTCAAATTCCAACGGTGTATTTTATAAACCCTTGACGGTGCGGTTACTCCTCACAACACCGACTGGTGTTCTTTTGACAGCCGTACGTTTTACAGTGTTATTCACTCATTAAAAATCCGCGCTCGACTTACTCGAAAAGAATCGTTGGGTGCACACCCAAAGGGTCAATTTTAACAATACAATCCGGTCAAGCTTGACCAAATATGGAGTCAGCTTGCCTTGGTATTTTGGTCAATCACTTGCCCCGGAAGGGGTTAAAAACCTAAGCCGCTTTTTCGGGTGTGCCCCCAACGGATGCCTTTCTCCGAGTCAGTACTGACCCGGAATTTATTAAGACCAGTGTTGATTTTTTATCTGTGGGATCTTCGCGTTTTTTCAGATTCACTGCTTACATGGTGATCAGCATCCTGTCGTGTCTTAGCGAGCTTTTTCGGCGTGTTTCTTATTGTCGAACGGTATTTCGCATATTTTCTTGGTATCGCTGCACCACACCTGGCGCCAACTGCAGCCCTTTTTCTGGTAAGAACAAAAAAAGCATGGAAGGTCAAGGAGACAAAAATGTTTCGTGACGGCGTACTTAAAGGGCAAAGTCCACCCTGGACGTCAATTAGTTTTGATAAAAAGCATAAAAATGAAAAAAAAAATATGTTGACGAAAGTTTGGAAGAAATTCCACCAAAGAATAGCGGAGTTTACTGAGCTTTTGAACAGTTTTAATTTGTTACGTCCACATGCGAGGGCAGCTCCTATATTTGTCATCAGTAATATAATTCAATAAATTTCGCATTTTTCAGTGGTTCATGATTAATTGAATGGGTTTTTTTTTCCATAGAGCCTGTATGAAATAATGTTTCTGATTTCAATATTGATGAACAGGTAAAATTACATTTCCAATTTTCTGAGATAATCGCACTTCTATGGAATGTATATGACATAACAAATGGGGGATCTGCTCGATGGTACGTCAGCAAATGTAAACAACCTCAGAATAGCACCCTAAACGGCATAACCTCTATAACCAAATTTGCAACGGGCCTAAATGGCGTAACGAAGGTGCTCTCGGTGGGGAACCCGCCTACCGTAGGAATTTTTAGCCAAGCGTAGGTTGTATACATAATATGTACGATCATGAGCGCTCTGAGTTAAAATTATGGCTCGCGTAAATACAAGCAATCGCCAACTGTAATCCCTTGTTCTCTGTGGGTTGCGAACCCCGTCTGAGGTGCGAACTGTGGGCGGCGCTTCTTGTTACTAACGATATAACTTTCCACCCACAGACACTTCAATATCTATAAAGTTGGCAGAGCTTGGCTAAAACTTAGAAAAAAAGGTAGAACTCCCCAATCCGAGATTTTCTTGAGAACTTTCCTTCGTCACGGCAAAAGTTTGTTGCGTGTTATTTCTAATGTAGTGTAGCGGCCAACCCTTAAAAAGTGCTCTAAGTTTTCCGAGTAACCCTGCCCCACCGTAGGATACAAAACACAACCAGTTTTATTCGAAGGATAATTATATTGGGATCTACGTAAAATGATGGTTGTGGTCAAAAGATTTCGGTGTAGCGGTGATTTTTTGACCCAAAAAACGCATTTTTGGGGACAAAAATCATGATTTTTCTAAAATTTTTATGCCAAAAACTGTATAATTTGATGTGAGAGTGCACTTTTTTTGTGATGAATCTATATTTCTTACATTGTCTGAAAACTCTGGTGGTATTTGTTATTGTAAACAATGTAATTCCTAAGGGATGTTTTTTGGGGGGAAAAGCTTCATTTTTTGGCTTAAAAATGAAGAAAATTTTTGATTTTTTTCGTTAAAAAGTGGGAACCAAAACAACCCGAATATTTTGACTTTTGTATAGATCAATATTTGAAAAACTGTGGCCACAGTTTCTAAACGTGTTGGTAGCGTTTTTTTCACCAAAAATGTAATCGGGGTATTTTACCACAATAAAATGCAATTTGGTCAAAAATTAAGAAAAAATTCATAAAAAACTACATTTTTGCCCAATATCTTAAAATATTTAAGTATATTCTAGTTACTTTTTGTTTATTTATGTCATAAAAAGAGATAAGATCTTACGAAAATGAGTTGTGTCAACAATTTTTCGTGGCATGGGTGTTTTTGGGCCAAAAAAATCGCGCATTTTTGAACAAAAAATCATAATTTTTCTATTTGTCAATACCAAACCTGTACAATTTGATGTGAAAGTTGCCTTTCTTGTTATGAATCTACATTGTCTTACATTGTCTGAAAGTGTCTGGATGGTAGTCTATTGTTCGTAACAAATGCAAATAAAGGGTATTAGGGACTGAGGGAATT